>JAQFYM010003285.1:0-19193 GCA_034694785.1 Agrenia bidenticulata | reverse complement strand
TTGTAAAAAAACTGCGCATTAATTTAAAGGGGGGTCTAATTTTGTGCAGAGATTTTTTTGCGTAAAAATTCTAAAATAAAAAAAATTAACATAAAAAAATTCAAAAAATAAATAATAAAGATTTTTTACATTATAAATCAAGTTTGTAGGCCACAATGAAAAAAAAACACTGACTAGCCCTGGTCACAAAAAATTCCTGGCTACGCCACTATTAGTATACATGTAAAGCTTATACCCTGTATGTAATTTCGAAACAGAGCAAGTATACTTTTTATTTAGTAGGCCCCCAGCACAAATTTATAATATGCATTCTTGCATCTGCACATCAAAATAATTTCAGAAGATTATGAACTGACGTGCTATGCACAAAAGAACCAACCAAAACTACATTCGAACATTTTTTGTAATTTTAGCGAGAAACGCCAATGATATGGATGTACAGTCTCATACGTTACATAATATAGGCGTTTTTGTCATTATGTGCATTTTTGGTTACTGTAGAAATGTAATATACCATGATGCTATAGTATGTATGAAGTATTAAAAGACGCTTCTAGTATTAAAAAAAAAAATTATAGTATAAAAAATTGGTTCGTGACATTTTTAAATTGTCTTATGTGTAAAAAATAGATCTTAGTGTGCACATGGTATAAATGCTACAAGAATCTGTTTTTCACTAAAAATATCTATGGATTGCTTTCAAAATATATATATAGTTTACATTGTGTCTTTTTAAGCAGTTAAAAATTAGCACAACTACGTGTTTGAACAAGATGCTTTGTTATAAATACAACTTTGTGTTTTTGCAAATTACTGTAAAAGCATTTTAAATGAAAAATATATGCCTATTAAGTACCATAAAAATGTTAAATACACAACGAAACAATACTTTTGCAACGTAGAATAGGTGGACCTGATGTCATCAAGTAACGTACAATACTTTTAAAAATGTATTGACATAATAAAAATATATACAAGCAGGTTATAATTTTATATTACGCAAACTATCGTAGTTGGATTGATATTTTTAATTTACATTAGTACTATATGATCTAATAATTAAATAAACATATTACAAGGCATCTTTATACAAAAAAAAAATTGTGTTTTTTTGAATTTTTTGGTTTTTACTTAGACATACAAAATTTGTATTTCTATCTTGATATACTACTAGGAAACTGCTAGCAAAGTACACATTGTATGGACATAGGTGTATGTAAACGTTTTTTTAAAAAATTCGTATATAAAAATGTATTAAAATATATGCGAGTGTTATGTGCTGTATTTATTGTGCTTTATAACACATTTGCTGCGTAGCTTATATTTTTAACTTTTTTTGTCTGATTTGTACTGTTCTTGGTGTTACAGGCAAAATTCAAAATGAGTCTACGTTAGTAATTCATTATAAAATATATATTTGTAGCTTTTCGTTAACCATTTAAATTGCTTATTTTTTTATAACTGTCACCTTTATAGACGTAAGTATGACGTATACAAATGAAAAGGTATGCCGGTTTAAAAATGTACATTGTATATGTTTAATATGTAGATTCAATTTTTTTTTTTATTTTATAAGATCAAAAAACATGTAAAAGATGAAATATTTATTTTATACAAAAAAATTTACTTTGTAAACAGAAATTGTTTTTTTGTAACTACATTAAATCAAATCACAAATCGTCAAAAAAACAAACAATATGCAAACGTGCAAAAAATGACATGTTGTATTATGTTTTACTATTTTTCTTACATCTTTAAAATAAAATGCTGTAACAAATCTGCATTGTTAAGAATCAAGTTTGACTTTTGCAGTATACGTAAAAATACAATAGCTTTCCAAGTGCCATAAAAGCTTGTTCTTGTAGCTGTAGAAACTGTTTAACGTGTACCGAGGACTCTTGTATATAATATAATACTGATCACAACAAAAATAGATTTTAGATTTTGATTTTGCTGGTTTTTGTATTTAAAAACAATTAGCGTAAGACTGTAAAAATAGTTTTTAACAAATAGAGGCAGTAATTTCACGCTTTTTTTGTATTTTTTCAAAATATGTCATATAAAAAGATGTGCACTTAAACTTATTACATTTAGGTGCGTTGCTTAAACAATAAATTTGTATTTGTTCTATGTTGTAAATCATTTTTGAACAAAATTACATACAAAATGTGCAACTGCAGTCAAAGCTAGTAGTGAGGTTTTTCTCTGTCTATATTTAAAACGACTCCACCAAAAAGAATAACAGTTTTGTTCGGAATATGCCTTGAAAAAATTACTTGGACAGAACAAATGTAGTTTGGTATAGAATTATGTGTCATAAGTACGATATGTAATATTTAAGTGTTTTTTAAAAACTCGATTTTTTAAAAAACCATGTATAAACATTTTTTTAGGTCCGAAAGATCTTAAATTCTAGTTGTCTTTTTGTACAAATACAATATAATACATTTTCGTGTGTATACAAACGCTTTATACAAAAACGCTACACATTAACTTGTTAAGATTGCAAATTAAAAAAATAATGATCACGTTGTTGAAGGATAAGATAAAACCTATATTTTTTTGTTGTTCAAGATGCTTTTGAAGTAGAAGATAGAAGCCAGACCATTTTGTAAAAAAAATATACTTTTTACTACTGCAACACACCTACCCCCTTCGAAAAGAAAAATTTTGGCGGGGTCTAAGCAACAGCTGCGCATAAAATAAAAAAACTATTTTAGTTGCCAAACATCTCTTCCATTTAGTGTATTTTATGTTCCAATAAAAACAGTTCTTTATGTTTAGACGTAAAAAAATTTTTCGTATAATTTAAAGTACAAAAAAAACAAATATGACAGCTTTTTTTGTAGTAAAAAGTTTTGACTAGAGGTTTAACCAAATTACTTGCATTTAAAAAAAAGTATCTATTTATTTGTAAAAAATTTGTATTTTTTTTTTAAAAACAAGGAAAGAATTATCGTTTTTTGATTAAGAAAAAGTAATCGGTTTCTTTGGTCTATTAAATATATGGTATTTTATACTCTTACAACATGTAGTCTAACAAAGATTTATCTTGTAGGGCGTGTCTGGTTTACCAATAAACGTTTATGCTTGGAATTACTGTTACCTAATTTAACTTTATGTACATGAATGTGCCCGACAAGTAGAGTAGAAATTGAACTGGGTTATGTTCATAACATACCGAATACAAACGCCGCAATCAAAAATAGGAAAGCGGAGTCTATTGGTAAAAACGGGCACGGTCGGGTACTTTTTTTTTAAACCAAAGAGACATGCCCGGTTACTAAAATGTTTCCTGATGCTATAAAATTATCAATTTAGGTTTTTTTTAACTTAAAATCAAATAAAGTTTATCGCCAGCTTAAAAGTTGTGATGCAGTCATTGGCGTGTGTAAGATTTTGTAAGCAAAAGGGTAGACGTATGTAAAAAAAAATGCGTTAAAAATTTGTTTAAGCGTTTTAATATTACAATTTTTTTTTTGCTAAAAATAAATTTTAATATATTTTTACAAAAAACACATACCAAAACTTTTTCTATAATTCTTGTATAAAAAATATCTGCACAAAAAAAATTCCCTCTATTCTTAAACTCAGGCGATAAAAAGCTTTTTTTAGGGGGACACATCCCCTTCTTCCCCCTGTCACGTCAAATATGTCCCCTATCAAACAAAGTCTGGCCGGAATGTTTTTGATGTCAACAGGTGTCTGGCCGGACCAAATTTGACGTCAAAAGGCAGGCGGCCGGACAATTTTTGCCAGTCAAATTGGGCCCCTCTTGTCAAATATCCCCCGTATAAATATCGGCGTTTAAAACTTTGTCATTTAAGTTGTTTTACAGTGAGACTGATAAAAATCATTGTGATTTGTAAACACAATCAAAATAAAATTCCATTTTTCCACAATTTAATACGAAGCAAGTAAATTTGCTTACGAAAAATGGATATTTTCTAATAAAAAAAATATCGGCCATACCAATATAAGAATGAATAAACTTCCTTTTATGATTGAACCAAAAATTTGCAATTTTTAAGGGCATCGCTTTGATTTTCTATATGCAAGAAATATTATTTTTTAAACTCATATTTAACAACAAAATTATAAAACCGAAAACTCCTTATAATAAATTAAAATTTGCAAGGAAGTTTATATCTTGATACAATTAACATCAAAAACCAGGGTAACTGTCAAAAATTCCGTGCCAGTATGTTCATAAAGGAAGTACTTATTTTACAGCATCTTTTTATGCTGCAACTTATACCGGCAAATTTAAAGTTGCAAAAAAAACGTCGTAAATTTTAATTAATTTTAAAATGGTTGTATGCTACTAAAAAGCAATATATACGGGATAAAATGTATGTAAAATACTACAAAATACACAATATTGCAAGTATGTAAGTATTAAAAATTTTCATTTTACACATTTTATACAAAGTAATACAAAATATCTCAGCTTTTGTATGCTTTATTTATAAAAAAAAACCGTTCACAAAAACGAATCTAAAAGTTTTTACATGTTAAGATACATAAAAATATTAGGAGGAAATCTATTAAAGGATATAGAAAGATGTTTCTAAAAATTTTTTTTTTAACGTGTTAAACAATAATTAAACGTCGATTTGTATAATGTCTTCCATTAGTTATCGTATACTAACTCGCAGTATAAATTGTGCCATGTATGTTTGTTTTAATATTTTTAAATCATTTTTGCTGTAAATTAAATTATATATATTTAAAGGTAAAAAAAAACAAAAATTATATTATTTTCAGTTGTAATTAGTTCGGATTTGTTTTAAAATAAAATAAATTTAACCCGAAAATATATTGGTACAACATATGTTCATATTTTGCGATATAGTCACTTTTCACTACGTGGCTTTATATATTGCCTTTACCATATGTAGAGCCACTGCCAAATACAAAATAGAAAGCTTATAATGTACATAGTTTACATAAAAAATAGAATTTTGTCTTTTTTGTTCTATTTATGAGAGATGTCGAATATGGGGGCAATATTTTAAGAAGTTAAAAATAAATGCATTGTTATAAATGTCAATGAATCATATTTTTTTTTTGTAAACAAAGTTACCCACTAAAAATGTTATAAGTCAAATTTATTTATCTTTTGAGAAATACCGTGGAATTAAGAGGATTTTGTAGGAAATAATTAAAAAAACCGAATATTAAACCTTTATTTTATTTAAAACATAGAGTAATCTTATATAAAAGAACAAAATGGTAGTAATAATTCTCTTAACTCTCTTAAAAAAAATCGTATTTTTTCTATTTGCTTTTTTTGTCTTTATTTAAATTTAAATTGATTTACGATGGGTTCAAAAAAAATAAAAACAACAATATATTACACAAAAAATAAAAATACTATAATGGCGCAAAAGTACATTTTTAATGTCTATAAAAATATGGCCACTATAAAAACCATCATTATATATCGGCAACCCGGCCAATTAGGCGCTAATTTAATTGGTATCATGGACGTTTTATTTCTATTGAAATAATATTTATTTTACAGTTAAAAAAAAATATTTATTGGTCCTATAAAAATGGAGATTGATACAAAAAAAATGGTTCTTTATAAAAATATAATAGAAAAGAAATAGCCATTTTAAAAAATGCAATTAATCTGCGGACACCCCGCCCATTTATTAGTTTACGTTTTTTTATTTATTTTACTGTATAATATCAATTAATGGACAACTTGTCATAAAATAGGCACGTAATGCATTAAAGTAAGATTTTGTTCTAAAATATATTTTCTTTCGGGTCTCTTAAAAAGTCTTATGTACTTATTATAAAAATCGTCACTTCAAAAGGTAATATAACAAAAACAACTATTGTATAAAGTAAAGGAACCTTTGAAGTAGTACAATTGAGTTGATAAAATGCATGCAATCAAGCGTACCTAGTACGGCAATATCAAACTTAAATACAATCTGCAGCCTATTAAATTTACTACTTTTAAATATATAAAATACGTATGTTAATAGATCGAAATCTGTTACAAGTATAAAAGCACTTAAAAAAAATTGCTTTTTTGTTTGACTCGTACATTATAAAAGTAAAATTGCTTTATTGTTTCTTTTATTAGCAAGATTTATTTTTCTTTTTAGTATTTCAATTTAAAAAAGCGTTTTTAAATATTTTTTGCATTTTTGTTGTTGAGGACAAGTTCAAAAAATAATCTTCTTGCAAGTTTAAAATTATAGCAATAATTGAGCACTGTGCAGACTATCTGTTCATTATCAAACTGAAGTTTATTCATTATTGTTTACGTATTTTCGATAACTTACATTTTCATTAAAAAAATATTTTTTCTTATAAGCAAATTTGATTGTTTCGTATTAAATTTTAAAAACGCGAAACTTGATTTTGATCGTGAACAATATAACAATGATTTTTTTCTGTCTCACCGTAAAACAGTCAGGATGAAAAGGTGTAAAACCTCCATATTTATACAACACGGACTTTTTACATAAGGTACAGTATTTGACTGTACCAAGGTACCCGGTCGGACAGTTGTTGACTTTAGTTTTGGTCCGGCCGGTCACTTTTACATGTAAATACAGTCCGGCCGAGCACGTATTGATAGGGGACACTATTTGACGTGTTGCTTTTCCTTAGCACGCGCCTTGGTATAATGTACTGGTTTTTTAGATATGCATGACGTGTATGAATAACCTCTGCGACGCATTTACATTTTTGCTTGCCGAAGTAATCTGATTTGTTTCAAAAAAACTTCATAAACAAGACGTATGAGTAGATAATGGCATTTATGGATAAATTCTGCCACAAAAAGTACTAAATAAATTTGATGTTCTTGACAGATATAAATTCACAAATAGCACATCATCTTATATATACGAAAATGCGTTTCTGCTTTCATGCGGTGCCAAAAAAACAATTAAAATGTGTGCAAGGGTAAGTAACTGTACGACAAAAAAAACAGATTTTGTATAGAAGATTCTCGAAACCCTGCTCGCAGAGAAAAATATCATGCATATGTTATAGACTGGACAGGTAAAGTATACGTACTATGTATTAATGTATCTGTAAGTTCTTAAATCTTATAGCTTCTAAAAAAGATTTAATACAAAAACAAAATACAGCAGATGATGCAAGACAACTATACTTATAATGCATAAGTTTTAAGACAGTATTTGTATTTATAAACACATGTCGTGTCGATATAAATGATAATCTTACCGTTTTCAACAATATTATAAAAAAACAGTATTTAATAGAAAACATGTTTTATTCATGTCATTCACTTAAATTTTATAGATTCTATTTATAAAAAGCCAGTATAAATTTTTACTAAACATATTACGCCAAAACATCCCTAAACATAAGAAACTAATAGCAAAAAATTTTTAAAAGGATATTTCTATTTTTCGAAATTTAAAATCCTTTGTGCACACAAAAAAAAATAGCAAATTTAAATAATCTGTAATTTAAGCTGTACTGTAAACACAAAACACTGTATCAAAAAAGCCATAAATTCTAAAAAAAAAGTAGTCGTAACAATATAAAACACGTGGTTGATCAATTGAAGAAATATACATACCTTTCGTTGAATGATTAAAAAAATGTGCTTTTTTTTATGAGATGAAAAAGAATTTACGCAACAAGAAAAACCAAAACACAAGTTTTGCACATAAAATTCATACTATATTTAGTTCAGCTTAGTTTTCAATATTAAAATTTTATCAAAATCCTAGATGCCCTGAAAATTGTAGTCAAAGCGTAAAGTGTAGATAAAATTGAACATCATACAATATGGCAGTATTATTCTTTTTTCTGCATTGTAAACACAACTTGACATGATCATTGCCAAAAATACACCGTGAAATGTATTGAAAGGATATTTTAAACAAAAAAACGCGGGATTCGTGACATCATTGTATTTAAATGCGACTATTATATAATTTAACAATCAGGCCATAGTTTGTAATACAGCAACTACCAAACAAAAGGTCTTTTTTGTTTAGTAGTTTGCAGAAATTACACCCAGTAGCACATTTGCGCACGAACAATCACAACAAATGTCTAGTTGTGCAACTAAACCAACAAATGCTAGTATGTAACAAACAATAGCTTCATTAACTTTTTATTATGCTGTTTATATGCTCCTTTGATATTTGCAAAAATTTTATATTGTTGAACAAAAAAAACGGAACAAGAGTGTCAATGCAAGTACTATAAAACCATGCTTTAGCCGCCCTGTCGCCAGAGCGTGTTTTAAACGTTTTTTTTTTTGGTTTTTATGATGCAAGGGGATACTGGGGGCATGGGCACCGGGGTCTTCGGCTAAGAAGACCTGCTTCAAAAAAAATTCAATATAATGTATTTTTTGTTTAAAATATCAAAAAAAAGTAATCTACTGTTTTAAAAATTACACAAAAAGCAGCGTTAACAAAACATAATTAATGTACAAGCATTTAATTTTAATAAACCTTTAAAAGGCTTTTTTATGCAAAATTACGCAGACTTGTACACATATTTGCGAGATTTTAAAATACGCAAGATTGTAGATAGTTTTTTTTTTGTAAATTATACTGGTTTTTACTATTGATTAAAAAATATTTTTATAAAAACAGCAATTTTTTTATTCTTTTGTTATATAACTCATAAAATTTTTATCAAGTTGAACAATGACAAAAAATAGACATTACCCAGTTTCTAAAATTTGCATGGATGCGCGTTCATTCAAAGCTTTTGCAAAACGATTGAGGTATGCGCTGTTTTCTTACTATAAATAGTATTAAAATCAACAAGTTGGTTTAAAAGGGCACTCCGTGAACACTAGACTATTTGAAACTTCGTTTACCGTTTTTGAAATCATAAACTATAACAAAAATTAAAAACTGCGTATTTTTTGAAAATTTTTGTCAGTAATAGCTTTACTTTTCTAATAAGAAATTTTTACTACTAGTTGTTCTAGTTTTAGTATAAAAGGAAGCTTTGTTTTATACAAATCCAAAGAAAACTTGATATGCAATTCTATCTAATACTGCTTTTTTTTTGTATATTCTACGTAGTTTTTGCATATAAAAACTTAAAGTCTTACAATTTGGTTTTTTATCAGACGTAATGCGTTCGGACTTTTCTTAAGGCTTTATTATAAGGATAAAGGCTCATTATACATGGAATCTAAAAAAGAATATAAATACGTCTAAACAGTATACATTCAGTAAGCACAAAATATAAGTTTGTATAACGGGTAATGTGTTATAATACTTTTTTGTTCAACGTATATTAAACAAAGTGTACAATATTTTTTAAATTTAGAAAAAAATCTTACCAAATAACTTCAGGCCTAAACACTTGTTAATTCTAGTTTTTTGTATGTAAACTCCTAAAATACGCATTGCGATCTTTTTATACCTTCATGTATTTTTTTGTTTTTTACATTTAAAAATAATAATAAATATACGCCAAAAAACAATAATTCTTTTTAACCATTAAATTTTGCTACTACAACAAACTTAGATTGCGGCAATAAAAATTAAAACTTAGATTTTGATACTGCTTTTATTATAAAAATTTAATATAATTAAAAAGAGGGTTTTCAAAAAAAAACACCTCCTGGGTGTCCTACAATGTAAATAAGAGTCTGGTATTTACTAAACTATTTGTACAACATAAAAACTTGTTAAAAAGACCAATCGCTGCAAGCCCCATATACAATACAAGGTCTAATTTACTACAACTGGCTATAACTACAAAATATTTTTGTTTGTTAGTTTGCAATACAACTAAACTACATTTTGATGTTCAAAAAAAAGTAAAAAAAACTAGCCGCATACACAATGCAAAGAAAAACGGTTTTTTGAATGTTTTTGCAGCTTTATTTTATGTTTTTTTATTTACCTTAACGCTAGCAACCTAAAAAGAAGTATAAATGTTGTTGTGTCTGGCGCACTAGCGACAAGGGCAGAATTAATATAAATTTTGCGCCACCTGCAAAAACAGCTCTAAATACAAAATTTTAACTTTATACGTGCAAAAAAACACAAAGGTTTCAAATTCTTGACACAAATGGCAAAATAACGGCTTTTAAAGAACAATAAAACACACGAGACAATTGTTGTTACCATGTATAGATTCTTATATATAAAAATTTAAGTTATATATACAAAATAGACTACGATAAAAGATTGCTCTTGAAAAACGTGCCACATTATGTATAGTAAGCAATGTTGTGTGTTTATACATTTTTTGTCACTATAGCAAACTTGACTATAGTAAATTCTTTTTACGATTCAACTTTGTAAAGAATTTATCTGAAGTATTTTTTTTTACTAAGCGATTTGTATCTCCAGGTTTTCTAGTTTATACTGTAGTGGAGAACAATGAATTTTTATTATTACAAGCCTTGTAAGCAAAAACCTAATGTGAACTATACTTTTTAAATTTGAACTTAGTATAATAACTGCAAAGTCGCCTCAAATAATCAAGTTTGATTTGAAAAAGCATCATGCAAGAAATACCATAAATGAAAATATTTTTCTATTTGTTTATTCGCCTCTAAGATGAAAGAAAAAAGTAAATAGATGTTATCATACAAAATGTTAAAATTTTACGTTTTTTAAAGTATTTGTCCTTTTTTGCGTTGTTTTTTTCGCAAAAGTTTTTCATAATAATATCGTTTGTTCTATTGTCTAGCTCCTATACTAAAAATACAACAAGTGCGGCCGTTAAAATACAACTGTAAAACATCATAGTTGTTAAAACAAGTTTGTGCAACTTGAATAAATTATTAACGCGATGTAAAACAAGTTTTAAAAATTTGAAAAAGCATCTTTTGTATGCAAAAATACATATTGTATACACACAGTTACGATTTAATATACTTAAGCACATAATGAGTAAACAAATTGTTTTTGTTTTATATTAATACCTAATAATTATAAATTCAATATTTTGAACGTGTTTTCAATTGAAAATATTGCTGTTCTAAGTATATTTTGTACATTTCTAACATCAAACACTTTTATATAACAGCATGTTCTATAAAAGAAAATTTTATGTATTTTTTTTTGCGTTTTTTGTTTGTATTTTTTAGATCTTACTAAAATTGTCGCAAAACATTTTGGGATATACAACTGCAGATAAATAATAAAACTACATAAAACGGTTATAAATCTGTTTTTTATTTTTATATGGGGTTTTACTCTTATTCGTAATATGTGCATTTCTGCACATTTTAGTACTTACAGTGCCAACTAAGTTTTTTTTTGCATACAGACCTAAATGCTAGGTAGCTCTGCAATGATTATTATAAATTTTTGACATCAAAAAAAAAATATAATTAAGACCAAAAAAATACAATTTGTAAAAATTCCTTTTATGGGTCTGTGTATGATTCGTAGCATTTAGTTAGATTGATATTGCACTTATACCAAACAAAAGTTGTGTTCCATATAATAAAATCTTTTTTCGAAGTCTATTTTTTAGTAAAAAAATATTTAATGAAACAAAAAAAACTAAACAATACTGCTAGATGTCGTTTATAAAAATTTTTATATTCATGCTATTTCAAATTGCCTTTGTTTGTTGTAGTTTAGTAAACGCAGCAGTTAAAGTCTGTTTTACGGCTTAATATGGTTAAAAATTCTGTAATGTTATATATACCACTTTTTTACACTGTTTTGCAATTTATACGGTTTTCGCAATATTTTATAATACGAGTGTGGGAAACGCCATTTTGTGTATTTGAATCTATGTACATATGTACCATAATTGTTTTTTTAGTACGAACATATTCTTTGGTGTATAAAAAGCCCTTGTGGATGCTTTAAAGACATATCTTTAGCCTTAAAATGCGGTATGGAGCGCTAGTTGCTGTGTCGTGTTGCGCTCGGGTAAAAACTTACAGTTTTTTTTGTTACCAGTCTTTTTTTAAACAGTTAAGTATATATTTAAGAAGGTAAAAACGATATATTATGGAAAATGCATATTTTTCTACTAAAGAACAATATTTAACACTTGCATGATGATCTTAAAAAGCAACGATAACACTATGAATAAGATTTTGAAAAATGTGTGGAAAACTTATCACACAAATCAAACTTAAATTTTTAAAAATTAAATTTTTTCATGAAAAACTTATATAACTTTAAAATTGTTTTACTAATATTTTTTTAACCATAACACTCTTTAACTTTTTTTTTTCGTTGTTTTTATTTTAATTAACTAATGAGATAATTGTTTTTTTTATTTTACATTTTACTAGAGCTGACATGCAAACACATTATTTTGCATTGTAATCCAAAAAATATTTGGTAATGGTTAATTAATTTTCATTTGCCTTAATGTACAAAGGTGACAAAAACACCTGCTTACATAAATATAAAGCAAACATAAAAATTATTACACGATTGCAAGATATTAATTTTTTTGTAGAGTTACATGTCATTTGATCCCATAATCTACAAACTGTATACTTTTATATTGCAGTTTTTTATTAGTACACAAGAGATAAACATAAATTTTTTTAAGATTATTTTTTTGTTATAATAGTTAGGTAAACCGCAAAAAGTGTTTTGGTTTTTTGGGGCACGTATTTTTTACGATAGTAAAAAAATGGAAGCCAAAATCTGTATTATTTTTTTCTATGGTTTTTTTAGAATATTTTTTTTTCTATGTTTTTTATTTTATCGTGGTAAAAAGGGGTGCTTAAGGTGAACAAAAATCTACTGTGGTCTTGACCATGGTAGATGACTTTCTCCGTAGGATGTTATCCGTTGTAATTTCAGATAAAAAGGTCAATATAGAAGAGATAAGAATCCTGGTCGAGACGAGGAATCCAGTTGAATTTTGCTACAAATTTTACAAAAACAGATTAAGGGCTCATGTATTTAAAAAACTGTAAAAAAGAGGTGCTATAAATACAAAGCGGTAATTTTAAGGCTAGAGATGCAACGAGAGGTACAATACACTTCTGAAATAATGTAAGAAAAATATTGTTCTGCCAAAAAAACTAGGGAAGGAAAAATAGAATTAAGATATTGGCAAATATAAAATGATTTGTGTTAAGCTGTCAAAAAAAAATACTGCCACCAAGTGTAGAAGAAAGTGTCATAACTGACAATTTGCCGGACAATATATCAGAAAAAAGCATAGTGGAAAAGTAGAGAAAACAAAAGCGAAGTGGCACGACAGAATCTCGCAAAAAAATCATATAATAAAATCATTGGATAAAAAGAAACAGGAATGATGAGTGCTTTAAATGCATCCATAGAGAGTAAGAACGAGATGTTAAGTTTAATGAGCACGGGAAAAGAAGAAATACAAATATTGAAGGAAGTTTAGAAAGACATCTATTTTTTTAGAAAAAAAACAACACGACAATTTTTTACGATTGCACCTTTAAAAGTAGTGCATGATAAGCTCAACAATAATTAAATGTAAAAAAATATACGTCATTCTAATATATTAAAACGATTAAACTTTTATTGTATTCAACGCAGCTATTATTTCCTTCGTCTAAAATAAATTTTCCTCATTTTTACTCTTTTTTAAGTTTTTCGAAAAAGTTTTTGAACCGACCAAATGTGATTTTAACTTTTATCCGTTGCCGTATTACCATATATTAGTAATTACATCTGTTAAGGTAGAGATGACCTTAAACCAGAACTATTGTATTACTAGCAGCAGAAACAAGCACTATCCTAATAACATGAAATCCAAATAGCACATTTGCGTATGATGTAATCTTTATAAATGAAATAACTGTATATAATAAATATGGTTGAATATATTGCAAGTTCCATATATTTTTTCTACTTTTTATTGCACAAAACGAGTAAATTATAGAAAAATAAGAGTGACTTTTTATTTATCTTTCAAACACAATTCTAGGTGCGTTTATACATATTTGTGTACCGTCTTATCTTACAAGGTTTCTTCATGCATACAGTCGTAATAATAGGCTTTACTCGATTTATCAAAGTTTCTCTGATAAAAGCGAAATGTATTTGTCGTGCTTTTAAAATATAAAATCTGATATTCAATAATAAAAACTTGACAAAAAAGAAGTCGAAGACCAAATTAATGCGCCTAGGTATATATTATTTTTGTGCAACCGCTGATAAATATAAAATAGTGTACATTTATGCAACTCCCTCTATACTTTTGTTTTATTTTTCTGCATAAATTTAATTTACTATGTGAGTAAATGTATTTTGCATCATTTTAAAATATATATAAAATTGTAAATTAATTGATCGATACATAAACCTGTTAACAAATTCTCGCGAATGCTAGTATTCGTGTTTTGACAGAAACATAAAATGTAAAAATTGTTTATCGATGTCTGAACATAGAAAGATGTAAAGATTTAGATTATCTTTACTTTGACTTTTTTAAAAAAACGGTCTACAAAAATAAAAAAAAATGGTAAAAATGTAGTATTTTTTGCCTATGGTAATTTTTTCTGTCAACCATGGAAAAATTTATCCTATGGTACAGTTAAAAATGTTATATAAAAAAAATACTATAGAAAAAAATACATGTCCGTAAAGCGTTTTTACCTGTGTACTTATATGTTGTATAAATTTAAAAAAAAATCGTTTAAATTCTGTCTGATGCAGCCCGAATGTAAAGCAGCAAGGACTTATCTTGCTTATATCGTACACATACGCAGGTTGGAATATGTTTTTGTTAGTTTCTTTTTATGTTCCTATATTTTTGCATACTGCGGGTTATTTTTTTCTGCTACTGTAAAACTTTTGTTTTTTCTTAAAACCTACAGATTAAATTAATTTATAAAAACAAGAATCCCTGAGAGTTATGCTAGCTGGTTACACGATTTTTTGTAAAAAAAAATATTTTACTAGAATTAAATATTTACAAATACTTCAGGGTTTATGCTTGAATAAATATTTTTTGCACGCCCTGTTTTTCGTTGATGTTATATGGCCTGGTGTTTATATACAGTAATTATGGTGTTTGCCATTTTACCACAGTACAAAAGGTAAAAACATAAATTATGTGCGTTTCTTTTTGTTACAAAACACAAGTTATATGGCTCAGTAAGCTATATTGCATGACAACAAAACACTTTTCTTTGGGCTAGTGTGTTGTAATATTGGTGTCGTTGTTATGTTTTATTTGTATTGGTAGTTTAACGTCATACCTGTCCTAATATTTTGTGTATCTGTAAAAGATTTAGTACTATCTGCGCGCTATTATTTCAGCTTTTGACGGATTATATTTTTAAAATATAATAAGACAATTTTTATATATATATTAAGAGAAAAAATGTACAATAACAATAGGTTAGCATAACATTCTATCTCACGCATTTGATTCTATTGAAATTATATTAGATAACTGCTTAAAAACTGTTTTTTTTTATTAGTAGAAACTTTAATCGAAAAACAAATATGTAAATTATAGTAAACTACCGATATACTTTTTCTACGTCGCATTGGTTTATATCTAACATGTGTAATGATTAGGGCAGCCCAAAAAGCATATTTTTTGTTTAAATGCAATAAAAACACACAACACGCAATTTTTTCTCGGTTTAACGCATTTTTTATTGCCTTTATGTTTATAAGAATATAAATAATGCTAGTTTTAAAATGATATTTTGCAAATTAAGCTAAAATTACAAACTTTTTTTTTTTCCATTTGATTTTTAAAAACAAAAATCTAGGATTTTAGTACAAAAAAAAATTGAATTTTTTATAAATGCAATAAAATGCAATTTTTTTGTTTTTAATGGCAATAAAACGCAATTTACAATGCTTTTATGGTCCGCCCTAGTAATGATACGTATCAGTTCGCTAACGGTATTATTATTGACATTGTAATTCTGGTCTTTTAAATCTATTATAAAGTAGAATTGTACAAAATGGCGCTATAAATGACTTCATCTTAATGTTGTGTCATTGACGTGCATTGTTAAGGCTTGCAAATCCAGAAAAATTGACTACTTATAATTTGACAAATACTTAAATTGTAAAAATGCATTTTTAATGGCTAAGACCATTTTCTTTACGGATAAAAAACGTGAGGCATGTTTAAATTATATTTTGTAAACCTTCTATCTGGTAACTTTTTTCTCTGGACTGAGTTATTGCATGTAACATGCAAAATTAAAATACGAACACGCACAGGTTGAAAAGTACCATGTTTATCGCTTTTAAATCCCATTAGACAAATGCATAGGATTATGTTGTGCAGAAAGTCATTGCCCAAGTATGTATTCTTGAATTATTTCCTTGTACAAAGTAACTTTCTGATTTCTTTTTTTACAGTTTGTATGTATATTTTTGATTGCTGTTGTTATGTTATATTTTGTCTTTTTTATATAGGCCGACACGAAGAAAAGAAAATCTACACCAATAAACTATAAGAACTTTTGTTCTTAAAAAAATACAAAAACGCATATATTCTAATACGAAAAACACACCGTGCGATAATTTTTAGTCGACGCTAAAAAATTTTACAAAACACAGTTTAAAGACTGCATCGATCCTTAAAAAAAGTTGATTTTTTATGTAATATTAATTTTTTTATAACGCTTTATATAATTTTTTTGGAAAAAGCCGCCGAATGCAAATTTGCACTGTTGTGTCGATGCGTATAACCTCTTACTACATTAGTCGTAAATTTAGCAAGAATGTCTTTGAAAAAATATAAAAAGCAACATGTGAACGTCATGCAGCACAAAGACAACATAACGAAACAAAAATAGAAAAAGCTTTGAGAAAGGGATATAAAATGGAAAATAGATGTTTATAGTTTATAATAAATTAATTCATATTTTTTGTTTGATACCGAAGTTAAATGGAAAATACTCACAAATAATTACAATATCAAAAAATACTATTACAAAGAATTTGTTACAAAAACGACAAATGTATATGACATTATATTTAAATTTTAGTACTTTGTTGCAAATGAAGGCAGCGGTTGTTACTGTATGAGTATTTAAGGAAAAATACTTTATTATTGTATCATAATTAGAGTGGATCAATAAGCTTTTTATATTGCCTTTTTTAGCTTTCTAAAATACAAAAAAAAATGCCTTTTTTGTGTTTTTATTTTTTATCTAGTATTACTTGCGACAGTTAGAATTTATATGTAATCATGTATCATCGTATTAATTGCATAAGCAAAAACTACATAGTTTACAATAATTGTTGCTGCAAAACTGCGTCTACTAAGCATTTTACTTTTTAAGCATTGAAAAAGCAGCTTTTAACACAAAAAAAAGTTATGTTATCTATAGGTAATAATGTTAAAGTGCAGGAAAAGTTCTTAGATCTGTTTTTTTTTGTATTAGATATACATTAATATTTCCTTTTTTTATGGAAAAAATTGCCCAAGAAAACGAAAATATTATCACTTTCCAACTGTCTTAAAACGACCGACACTATATTGTATAACGATGACTGAATTCCTTCTTTTTCTGTAAGATATATGTATTTTTGTATATCCATTAAAGTGTCATACAAGAATCTTTAAGGTTTTATAGAAAACTGCCATTTTCTCCCTTGTCACTAGCACTCCTTTTTTTTCTTCTTCATCACGATTTGATAAACTTGTGTAAAATTTGTTTCCAATACAAGGCATATGCATTTTAATTTTTTCATCTCGTTATGATATCAGTATATAGTTTTTGCGGTTTGTTTGACTGTTGATATTCTTGTCTTGTGTTTGGTCTTGCCAATAGAATAGATGAAAAAGGAGTTTTACATTTGTAAAATATGCTTTAAGCCCGAAAACAAAATTTTGCATGCGATGCGTAAGGCAGAAAACATGATTGACATACAATAATTCTTTTGTTTTTTGTTTTCTTTTGCAACTTTGCATATATGATGCGGCATTCGACCAAAAAAAATTACAAATATCTTCTTTATATGATATTTAGCCAAAGTATCTACAAGTTAATTTTTTGTTCTAAATGCATGTCAACTTAAGCTTATCTGCACGCAAAGAATATGCTTTGTATCTTTTGGGTCAGATAGTCATACACATAAAATGTTTAAATAGTTGTTGCTGTGACTCTAAGCCTTGTCAACCACTTAAAAAACACGTTGATCTGTACACTACTCCACTACATACGCAAAATGTTTTTTTGAACATTTTAGTATATTTTTCTCGTTGTCGACTCTAATGGTATTGCGGCACCTAGCGCTCTAAGAAACTGTTTAATTTTGTGTCTCTTAGCTTTCAAAGTGCTAGTTCGGTATTCAAAAATGCTGTGACTATTAAGATAGTAATAATCTGGAACGAAAACTGCAAAAAATACTGGCTGTGGTGCTTGTTCTTACTTTTTTATATCCTGAAGTTTTTTATTTAGGCTTTTTAGTCATTAAGTTTAGCACAACTCTGGATTCCTTTTACAAACTTACTTCAGTATAACAGAAATTGCAGAAGAGTGCAGTGCGTGCGTCAATTTAGAATAAACTAACTCTCTTATAAAATTTAGTGCATCTCTGAACATCTAGATGGGTCACTCTTGGCATGTTTGTGTAGTAGACAAAAACTCTTTACAATGCTGAAAAACGTATTAAGTTGCATTAAAAGTCGATAAGGTACTGTTAACCATAACTTGGATGTTTGTTAATTTCTTTATAAAAATATTCTCTATTGTTTTTTTGTATGTTTTTTATATTAAAGTAGTTGTAACTGCGCGTTTTCCACTGTATATTGTTTGTGACCAACTTTAAGCTTTTTATATATATTTTGTTTTTTGGGTAACAAAAATTAAGTTTTATTTAAATCTTTTGTAAAAATATGATCTAAGGTATTTTGTAGCTTAAATTTTTATGAAAGGGTTTTACGTAATAAAAAAAAACTATTTATAAATCTTAATTTGCACAAAATATATTAATTATCTAATCAAACATTTCAGGTTTACAACTAGTGCTAATACTCAAAAGTTGTGATTTTGGCTTTTCAGTAAACATTTTTGTAGCAATACAGTATGATCAGATATTTTTCGAAGGTTTCGAATGCCTAGATTAGCAATTTTTTTTACTGCAATTTTTGCATTTTTGATAATCCCTAACATAAACCTTTTTATTGAATTCATATGAGTCTTTGAGGGCATATAGTGCAATGCCAACAAAAATGAGCATATGTGTACATCAGATGCGTATCATTGACCTTTAATCTAAGGGGTTCAATCTGCCCATAAAAGCTGTTGTGGCTAGATT
>JAQFYM010003284.1:0-19196 GCA_034694785.1 Agrenia bidenticulata | reverse complement strand
AGTTTTACATATTTTACAATAAAAAAACGTTTTTGCGACAGAAAGTCGTTTAAATAACAACAGCTGCTTTTTTAACAATAATATATCCATCGAAGATTTTTTTAGATACACAAGCTTGTTTGTACTGTTCTAAATACATAGAGTCAACCGCAAAACATTAATTATAAAAATACATGCAATTTTACTGCTTAATTTTGCATTTAAAAAGTCAAAATCTCCACATAAATATTTTTTTCTGCATTTTATGCGCAAAAGATGTTTTTTTTTGCTCTGAATATACAATATAATTTAATAAATTTCTACAAAAAATCTATAACAATATATTGTTATTGTGACAAAATATTTATTGTTAGCTTTAAAAACATAATACAATAGACAATACAATAGTTTCAATCACTGGGCTGTAGAGATGTAGTCTTATTTCAAATTTTTTGTATCTCTTTAACTTAACGTACATCAAAAAATTATTATAAGATATCTTTTATTAATGGAATATCTTGTTACTACATCACATATCTGGCCTTAAAATGTTAATTTTTTACTAAAAGCAGTAAAATGCTTATAAAAGCAGTTTCTTAAGCACGATGGCAGTTTTTACTGCGGTGTAAAAAAAAAATATATTTGATCAAATTGCAACCAAATTATACCGAAAAGTAATAATACAAATATTTCTGAAAAAAGCCAGTTCGCTGCATTTTTGTTATAAGAAAAGGAAAAAATGTATAGTGATAGAAATTAAACAATAAATAAATTGCAAAAACAAAATTATAATATAACGTCAGTGTATAAAACTTTTGAATTTGTACAATATTGTTTTTCGAAATCCAATAATAAATATATTGCAATAGCAACATATTTTTTTGGATATTTTTTGGATTAAGTTATATATCCGGGGCAAAAAAAACATATATTTCGCATTTATCTTAAACATATATGTGTAGATTTTGACACTAAAAAGCAAAAAATGGCAAAAAACTGCAGGGTTTTTCGTATATTTTTTTTCTGCGCTGCGTTGTATTTTATTACCTAGGTATATACAAGGATTTCTTATACACAAAAAATGTTTCGATAGACATAGCATATTAAAAAAACAGCTGGTGTTATTTTTTTATGCTGTTTGTTAACAATAATTTTTTTTCCTAAAAAAATAGGCACAACTTTTACAATCTCTATATCCTATATTTCTAAAGACACAAATATTACAAAAATAGGAGGTCTTATTAACCGATGTTGCATCTTCATTTTAGGTACAATAACTAAAAATATTGTATAAATGACAATAACAATAATACAGGGGTCATTTAATATATTTTATTGATAAATATATTGTTCATGATCACTGATTTACGCTATAAAATACATTTTAAAAGCATTTTGTATATTATCTTAGCAGATTATACTACAAAATAACCGTATACATAAAAATATATTTTTGTATAAATACCAACGAGTTTAGAGCATGAAAAAATTAAAAATGGCAGTTTTTACAGTTTTTGGTCTTAGTTGACAGTAAAAGACGGTTTTTTGCGTTAATGGTTCGCTTTTCAATTATCGATACACATGGCGAAGATCACAGTTATACAACGACTGAACCACACATTTTTGCCTTCAAGTTGTCATTAAACGTTGCGTGTTGCAATCGACTTGTAAAATTATGCCAAATAAAAAAACACCGTTCCATAGTATATAATGTGACAAAAAGTTGCAACTGAATGAACGTAGGCAACATAAATTTTTTTAATGGTTCCAGGCGTTTATGTCAATTTATCTTGTAGTTTTACAAAAGCGCTTATAATTGTTAATTCACTTTTCCTGTAAAACATACTAACACTGAAAAAAAAACATCTAGAATAATGCATTACATAGTATTTATATAGTTACGTTCAGCTAGAGCTGCAAAAATGTGCCATCACATAAAAAGGTATAGCCATATGTAGATGGATAGGTTTACTAGCATATATGACAATTATCGTTTATTATTGGGAATTATTGTCACATTCGAAAAAATACATTAATTCACTATTTTAAGTGTATATAAGAATGCATTTTCTTTTTTACTTTGGCACAACTTTAACAAAATCATCTTTTCTTATATTTTATGCATTTTTAAATTGATTTTGGCGCCGTAACTAGATTTTGCGTGTAAAAATTAGTCTTTTTAACAATGCTGGCAACTACCGATACATTTTTTATTCTTTTACGAGGCATACGTATTACCCAGGCCTAGAGACTTAAAGTAAATTTATGTATAATCCTCAAAATCCCTAATTTGGATAAAAATTACGCATACTTTTAAAGACTTTGTTTTGGGATTTTGGGATCACCTATACAAAAATACAAAACAAAGCACGATTTTGTTTTAAAAAAAATATATACCAAGTAAATCCAACATTGTAATCTAGTCTAAAGCTCTATTTTTTTATCCGTGTATACAATAACATATAAACGGCTTTAAGCTGGAAACACAAAAAGTTTGTAAGTAAAAGAATTGAGTAATAAAAAATAATATAATTAATGTATCGGTTTTGCTAGTATGTAGATGTGGTAGTTTCTATCGCTGTAACATGTTGTTATATCTTTTTACCTAGAAAGCTAAGATGGTTATGTGAAAAGCACTGATTTCCTGTAGTTAGGACCCAATTGCAATTTTTCAGTGATTTAGAGTTAGCAATAAATTTATTTCATATCTGTTTTTTTTTAGTTTATTTGGGATGCTTTTGTCGATTGAATCATTTACAAGTATGCAGGAAAATAATTTCTAGTGTAAAAAGAGTTTTCAGTACCATATAAATTCCTCTAACACAATAGTCCTGCTTTAAAGGTAATTTTATCACATAAATTCTATAAAAAATGCAATGAACTGCAAAAAATAAATCTTAACAAATATAACTGAAATAAAAAACATTTGTATTTTTATATTCGTGTTTCTTGGTATAAGGATAAATTATCCAAAACAACGAATAAAGCTCAGTGTTTTTATTCCTTTTAAGCTACGTTTTTTTTGGATCTATAGGCATGTAAATTATTATTCGTTTTCTAAAAAAAACTTGCATTTTTTTAGACCAAATCATAACATTATATTTTTTAAATATATAATGAAAATGTGCATGCGGCTGTTTAATCTTTTGTAACAAAAAAATTTTTGCATGTTCTAATAAATGTTTATTTTATAAACATTTATTTGGTTGTCGATTCTTGTAATTTTCAAATCCATATAATTTTATTTTTGGGATTTTTTTGTCAATTATCCCAAATTTCTTAGGCCTGGTGATACCGCAGAAATTCTTGATTTTTTGATGATAGTTGCTGAGTGTGAATGGTCCGACAGAAATGGACTTTTACTTAGAATTGTTTTACATGTGGGGTTACTACTTTACAGTGAATTTACACCTCGTGTGGTCTTTCACTGATCTTTAATAAACTAAAAAAAATCGGCATTTTTTCCGTTGTACTTTTTCCTTCCACAAAAACATATTCTTTCATTTTTCAATGAGATTAAAAGAAAGCAAAAAGGCGAAAGCAAATTTTTGCTTACAATGGGCGCATATTTTGCGCAGATTCAGCTCACCTAGGTGCACGCAAATAATAAAAAATAAAAGTTTTAACGCGTTGGGTACCAGTACAAGTATTATACGTTAGTGTGCTAAAAACACAATAAAAATTGTAAATATGTCTGAAGACCTCCGAAAACCGGTTTGTCAAAATTTGGGGCAATACTTAAATAGACAAAAACATTTATATAACAATAATGTAGTACGAAAATGCTTTTATTTATACAGTGTTATAAGAAACAAGTTCTCTAATAAAAAAGGCGTCAGTATATTATACTTGAAAAGACAAATAAAAACGAAGATTGTGCAGAATTGAATAGATTATAGGAATTCTATCTATTTTTTAATAGTTTTCTTTTTGTAAAAAATGTAAGATAAACATCATATTATTACATATAAGAATTTTCCTAACAGTAATATATAAAAAGATTTTTTTTTAAATACCAAGACAAACAAAAAAAAAACTTATAAACCTCTAAATTAAAAATTTAAAATAATTTTTGATAAAAACAACACAAAAAAAGTTTAAAAAATGCTTTTCTTAAAAATTCAGCTTACAACTGAATATTTAACAGTCGCTTCAAATTTTTTAAAAAGACACCTAAATCTAAATAATATATGTGACGCATACTTGCATATTTGGTTTGTAATTTAATCGGGAACTATATTACAGGCATATATTTCATTTCCTACTTTATACGTGGAAAACGCGAGAATCCAATTTAAGTAGTAAAATACACAGCGGACTCGTACGTTTTTTGATGAAGCATGCAAGTCTATGGAAAATATTACATCTGATATTGTATGAATATGTATCTTGCAATTGCTTTTAACTAGTATTTTAGTTTATTTGCAATGTCGGATACTTAACACATTCAGGGGGCATGGATATTTTAAAATACTTTTAAAAATAAGTAAAATGCATTAAATAAAGGCTTTACTTATTTTTTACTTGTGTATGTGCGCACATTACGGTAATTTGTCGAACCAAAATATGTTTGCATAAAAATAAAAGATTTTCTACCATTACGGATTTATATAATACTTGAAACACACAAAAAGCACGAAAAAATAATTTTTTTAAAGTTTATATGCTATAAGATTTATTTTTCAATTTTTAACATCTCGGATATAATTAAATTTGCTTCAAAAGTTATGTGTAAATTTATGGTTTTGCGATGTAATTTTTTTGTAACATAGTATTAATTGATCAGTACAGACAGCTATATATTATGACTGCTAAGCGGCGTAAGCATAAAAAAAAGTAAAAGGTTTTGTTTCTTTTGCAATAAATAAAATGTGGATTCAGCAAGGGTTGTATATTTAAACTACTAAAAAACAAAAAAAATGTCTAAAGGAATCAGTTGCGTAGCCAGAAGAAGACAGGGTGAGCACGATACATGTCCAAAAATAGAGCCTGTGTATAAGGGGAGTTTTTTTTTGGAGCTAAAAATATTCGAAAAATATATTTTTATATACATTGTGGTTTCAAATTTTTTTAGTAATAAAAAAAAACAATTTTTTTTGTTTTAGCGCAAATATTTACTTGTTCCAAATCGATTGATACGCTACTGAAAGGGATATCCTAATGCAGTGGCGTATCCAGGATTTATTTTACAGGGGGTTTTGAGTCAAAAAGTATAATAATTTAGTATTCCGACGGATTACCTCTTTTTAAAAAATTATTATAATCTTTTTTTAATATTTTTAAAATATTTTACGGGGGCTGTTAATGCAAAAAAATTAGTTTTAAAAACTTTTTCCCCTTAAATCAGGGCAAGCATTTTTTTACCGGGGGGGTTACACCCCATAACCCCCCCTCCTGGATACGCCACTGTCCTGATATAAATTTTTGTTTGCTAATAAAACCATACTCTTAATATAAAACTGTTTGTAGACGTGTTTTACACACTGCAAAAGTGTTTTGATTGCTAAAAAATACTGTGACGAGTTCAAGATAGAATCAAATGCGCAGCAATAAAATTTTGAATTCATTACAATTTTGCATTGTATTTTGTAATTAAGTTGTAATATATGTATTTATACAGCTTTTTGCAGTGTAAAAGTCATAAATAATTAAAATTCCTTAATAGAAACGAATGGATTAAATATAAATGTATACAACTTGCGTAGATATATTGTAACTATTACTTATATATCCTACATTTATGTTGAAGAAAAGCTTTTGAAATATTTTTACGCCAAATTAAAATTAGAAAATATGATTTTATAATGTTTATAGAGTAATCTTTGCAAATGCTAAATTTTCTTTGCGAATTACAATACTAGTCTTATTTTTTAAAATGAAATGTCAATAAAGCCCTTAAAAATGCAACGATGAAAATAAAAGGAGCAGAAGAGGGCTAAACTTGACCGCAGAAATAATATCAATAGTAAAAAATAGAATATATTTAGTGTATTTTTACTTGGTATGCGTCAGTGCTTTAAGGAAAAACATAATGTAAGCTTTTTAAAATTTTTTGGAAAAAATGATATCTTTTGCGGCTTTTAAAAAGATGTAATATGTTATGTATACTTACTATATTTTCTTAAATTTTAAAGTGTGGTTCTGGTTGTTTATTGCCCTCCATCTGAACCTTTTTTTTGTTCAAGTACGCTTTTTTGGTGCATTATTCACATATTTTGTATAAAATAAAAGCATCATTAACCTTTATTGCAAATTATGATCATTATTGATATCTCTTTTTGTTACTTTGTTAAGTTTTGCCATTTATATATCGATATAATACCGTTAAATAAGATTCTTTTTTTTCGCCTGTTGTAAGACTTATTATTGTAGTAGCGAGCAACGGGTTATACATGTATAGGTTAATTACAATATACACGGTTTTTTATTAGTAAAAAGTTTTCAAAATAAATTTATGATCTTTTTATTAATATTTATTTTTGACACAGACATCCTTGGTGTGTAGAAAATATCTACTCTAGATCATACGTATAAATACATAAATAAAGTTTTCCAATGGCTACAAAACAAATTTGATACAGTGTACTTTTTTTAATTTTTGATGTACATTAAGGTTTGTTTGACCCTTCACTGATTTTTACGCAAATATGCGGAATTTAATGCCCTTCTAAAATATTATACCGCATTTACGCTTATATAAACCTCCATTTAAACTGTAAGCATGCTGATCTAAATAAACAAAACTCCCTTTACATTTATCGTTACGAAATATGCGTCAAAATATAAATTTTTGAATAAGTCAAAACAAGTGAAATTTAGGATTGAAATAAGGGGTCTTAAAACCGGATATCCGGATACTCTAGTACCCGGATTTTTTGTGCTTGTTTTTTTTTTTAGATACTTCTCGTAGAATATCCAGATTTTTCTTATAGCGATAAAATTAAAAGAATTAGACTGATTATAGGTTTTTAATAATGAAAAAGCATAAATACACAAAAACATATCACATCTTTTAAAATGGTCTTATTAACGTATAGGAAGCGGGCAATCTTAGTTCGACAACGTTTTTGTGCATTAAAAAATTAGATATTTTCGGTATGATCTTTTCCGTTTAATTTTATGACTTCTTTTATTACAAAATTGTACAAACAATGTTCTGGACTCGTAATAAATGTAATAACCACAGTATGATTGTTTATACACAAGGTAAAAATCAGCATTGTATATCTTGTCGAGTTCTCTACAAGGGAATCCTGAAAAGTGCGTATAAGCATTATAAAAGAATAATAATAAGGGGTTTAAAATAAAATTAAAGGGGGTAAAAAAACCAATCGTATATTTAAGTAAGGGATGCACCATGCACCTATGCTTCTTTTCTTGTTACACCGTTCTAGGGAGTAATTATTTGTTTATACAGTCTGTTTTTTCTTAAGAAAGATTGTAGTAAAACAAAAGATATGCAACTAAGTACAGTTTGTTGTGTTTAAAAAATTATGTCATTACAGTGACATATTTTGGTCAATGGCACATTTTGTTTATACGATTTTTCTTCTATTTTTCATTTTTTGTTAGTTTAAAGCAGCAAAGTATATTTTAAAGAATGTTTTATTTTTCTTAAAAACACGCTTCGTATCCGTTTATATTGTTAAAGCTAAACTTTCTTATAAACAAACAGGTCGCCTAAATACCCGTATATTAAGAACCCTAATTGATTTATTTAAGATTGCATAAAAATACAATTACACGCCACGAAGAAACAAATTCCAACATTTTATTAATTATTTATAAAACTTGGATAAAATGAAGCCAAGTTGGATTTTTGATACACAACACATAGTTAATTGCCTTATATAGTATTTTACATTTATATGCATTTCGGCTTCTCTTGTTATTTACTTATTCTTACTAACATTTAATACGATTTAACAAGAACTCACTAAAACAAAAGCAATATTAAAATAATTTAATAAAAATGTTTTTACTAGTTAATAACTCTGTGTGATGCGGTTTAACTTGTTTTTTATACAGATTATTGTCAGTAAACCTTTATTTGGTGTTTGAGTACGATAAGAACATTTAAAGGATTATACTGCCTAATGTATTTTTTATTTTGGTTCTGTAATATAAAATCTGCGCATTTAAGTTTTCGTGCAATAAGTGTTTTTTTCAAAGTCGACTCCTTTATTTCCTTTAAAAATTAAAATACACTAAATTTTTCTTTTTTATTTAAGAGGCATAAGCAAAAAATCAGTGAAAGGGTTACAGTAAAATGCCCAATTTGCAACGATTTATTATTAAAAAACTTTTATTTAAGTATTTACAAATATAGTAATTCCAAAAAAAAATAGTTTTTTTTTTGTTTGTTTGCTTTTTCGTAGATACACACATACCTTAAATATAAACTAGTACAATACAAAAAATAAAAAATGAAAACACAAATAAATACACAAATTTCGAGATCACCATGTTGATAATATGACCTAAATAAGTATTTATATCTAAAAATATTTTAAATATATATTTTTTTTATTGCGGATGAGCACTTCGATTTAGTATAAAGAAACAAAAAATGAGCAAAAATTGTATCCACACTTAACTTGCAAACTGCGTACTTGTGTCTAAGGTAATCTGTTTATTTATCTCGTATTAAGTAATCTCTTAATTAATTTCATAAAAAATTGTGACCGAATTAAAACAAAAAATTACTAAATAATCAAAATTACATGTGTTTAAATGTATTTGTTACAAAAAAACAACGATTTGGCAAAACAAATTCCCCAGATACAATATTGAATATAAATAAATGGAAATTTCAAAAAAAAGTCAGCGTCTCAAAAAGATTACTTCTAATATTACAACGACCAACCTTTTGTAGCCAGATGCACATGAAATTGGCCACTGGATTGCATGCAAATATAAAAAAAGGTTTACGTTCGGATATACATATCTAATTGCGCAAAAAACAGTATTTTTGCAATATACAGGAAACATGTTATTACTAGATCTTAAAGAAAGCAGAGATACCGGCCTGTTATGTATGTTATTGGCAAAACAAAGGTTTTTTGGAAAACCGGCATTTACACGCAATGCTTTAATGCAACTTTTTTCTGCAAAAAAGAGATTATTAAAAAAATAAAAACATTTATATGCAGTTGCAGTTTAAATTTTGCTCATTTTTTACCAATTTTCTTTTCCTTTTTGATATTTATAGTCTATATTTTAAAATTTTAACGCGAAGAAAAAAACTTTTGTGATTAAGAATAATAATTGCTGTTCTGCAAAACAAATCTGTATAAAGAACTATCTAGATTACATTAAGCGCTAATTACAGGCAGATAATGATGCAAAAGGCGACATTTTTGCCCTAAGATGGTATTTAAGAATTTTAACTACTAGAATAATGTAATCAATGTAAAATTTTGCTAGCATACTGTACATAATAATAAAAAGAGCAGATGTGTGTGCTATGTATGTAATAAATCATAAAAAAAACCTATTTTTTTGAATTAGATTTACGGTATGATATGATTACATAAATGAATGCACTGCAACTAATAGTTATCTCCAGGGGCATAGCCAAGGGGGGGGCAGAGGGGAGTTGGGGGTACTTCCCCCCCCTGCAGGCAAACAAAGTTGCACCTGGATTTAAGGGGAGGTCTTTTTTGTGCAGGTATTTTTTTTTGTAAAAAATCTGAAATTGAATGTTTTTAAAAAAAAAACTTTCACAAAATATAAAAAGATTTTTTACACTGCAAATCGAGTTTTTATGATAAATTTGGAAAAAAACTGACTAACCCCTGTGCCACAAAAAATTCCTGGCTACGCCACTGTTGTAAACTGCAATACGTCTTTAGAAAAATGTATAATATTTTGTTTTCTTAGTGTTTTTTATTCTTTAAAAAAATATGTATTTTAAAAATATTATAACGCGAAAAATATGTTAAATTTTGCTTTTGAAAATCTGCTTAAAGATTACAAAAAACACGAGCTCTATATTAATTAAAATACCATACGCTCCTAGAAAAAAATAGAAAAAACTTGTCCGAATAAACCGAAAAATTTGTTAACTAGATTCTGATATTTTGCGTGATCTTTGTATTTTTACTTTAAAAAGAAAAAGAGCAAGATCAATACGAAGTAGTATTATGGAAAAATCAATAAATAAAAAAGGTTTATTTTTGAACCATTTTTACATTTGTGTAATAAATATACGCATATCCCAGGTGCTTTTACATCCGATTTTTTATGATTTGGAATATTTTGCAACAATAAAAACACTTTTTGGCCTTTATACGCATTTTTTCAACAGTATACATGCAACCTTTTTACAACTAAACAACATGCTTGTTCTATGATCCTAGTCATGGGCGTCAGCAGGAGGGTTTCCACGGGCGAGGAGCGAAGCAAAAGAAACAAAATGGCAATAAAACAAAAATTGAACACTTTTTTATAGATATGTTTTTTTTTTGCCATTTTCACTTTTTATGTTTTTTGGGAGTTTTATTTTTAATATACAGACGAGGGCAAAAAAAATTCCACCCTTAAATCTGGGCAAGAAAATTTTTCCAGGGGGGGCAAGTGCCCCCCCCCTCCCTTGACACTTCTCCCTTGCCCCTTAAATTCTGACGCCTATGTTCCTACTGCATAGATATAGAGAAAGCTTATTTTTTTGTAAAAGAACCGAAATTTATATCTATTTTGTAGGTAAAGATAATTTGAAGTATTTTACGCGTAAAAAAAAGTAGCATAAGATGCTAATTTTTTGTAAACGATAGACATATCCCGGCATTTTTACTACCATTGCCTTAAATTATCTTTAAAAACCTAGCATTTGGCTAGGCTCAGTTATTACGCATGATAAAAACTTTTCACAAAAAATCTAAAAGGCCATACATACATACTTAATTTATATAAATATATATAAAAGTTACATTTAAAGTAGTTAATCGTCATTTTATATATATAGAAAGATAATTGTTTTCTAAAATTCATGTTTATATGGAGTGTTTTAGTTATTAAAAAAAAAGTTTTTACGTATTTATGTGTATTCAGATTTTATAGCTTTTTTGGGGTTAAAAATATTATACAATAGCGCCAAAATGCTTTTTTACAGGTTTATTTTTATTTTATAAGTTATTATTTAATAAAATTTAAAAGTTTTTATATCTTTTAGTAAAAATTATGCTTTTTTAAAATTTAACGATAATTTTTTTATATTTGGAATTACTTATGAATGAGTTTTCTACTAGGGAATTTTAATAAATTTTGTATCTCACAAAATACTTTTTTACTTATAGCCAATGCCTTTTTATGGGTTGTCTTCTTGTCATAAACGTTTTAAAAAAGGTTTCTAATAAAAAACGTTTCTTTTTTTTGCAGGTTTACAAGTAAACAACTTCATATAATATCAAAAAAATCTAGCTTATATAGTATATAAAAAACTTGTTTTTTTTTGACATTTTCTACTCATCTGCGGTCTATATACAAATGCAGGTTAGATTTTTCATTTACGTCTATAAAAATTTCTAAAATAGTTTTACATCATGACATAATCTATATATTTGTAACTATAATTATAGACCTGTATTAAAGTACCGATTAATTTAATCATAAAAAAATTGTATATTTAATGCAAATAAATCAAAATCTTGATAAAGGGAAAATTTTAAGACGACTTGCACAATATTTTTCGTAACACTTTATTTTTTATAAAAATATTGTGCGTTTTTTTGATCATTATCTTTTATTGAACATTTATAGAGTTTGATAACTGTTTTTATGCCACAAAATGCAAACTTTGCAACCCTTTGAACAGTTTTTTTATGTCAAAAGCAGTTATGTACTGTTTTTTTTAAAAAAAAAATAAATCACATTCTTTCTAGTATTTTGTTCTATATTTACCCTATTACTATTTATGTCTACGTATTTCTGCTTATAATATGCTCGAAAAATTTTCAGATACGGGTTTTAAACTAAAATCAACCTTTTTTGTGCACGTATAATGCAAATACTAACTAATTTGATGCGTGTTAATGATATTCCGTCAGTAGCCTCGTGTTTAAATGTAAAAAAAACAAATAAGCCTGTGCTTTGTGGAATGTTGTACCGAATTCACTGTCTATTCAAATACGTTAAAGTATATACTTTCTAGAAAATATATAAAAAACATAAAATATAAATAAATGTATCTCCTACTATTTTTAGTATTTTATGTAGTTACACTTTAATCTGTGCAACGTTATAATAATAAAATATATATGTTTCTATTTATCTTTTATACAGTACAATATAAATAGAAAGACCTCGAAATTTAATAATGAACGATATAAATTACATATATTCCTGTTGCAGTCGCATTGAAATCATTTAATGCCTGATATACCCTTTTAAATCGTAAATACAAAAAGGTGATAAAAAAAGACCTTTTTCTTAAATTAATTTTTTCGGATAAGAGTGAAAATTCATGAAAACCCAGAATGACTGTAACTATTTTTAAATATAGGTACTACAAAAAAAAGCGTATCCTATGTTTACTATACCTTTTTTTGTAATCTGCTATTTTTGTTTGCTTCTCAATATTACGTCTATTATGAAAATTTTCTTGCTATAATGATATAAATATTTAGAAATATTGCTTATATTTGTTTATGAGATAAAAAGAAAATTCAATTTATTAGAATATTTGATTATCGCTAAGCAATAATTTTAATCTCTATTTAAAGGTTTTTTAAATAGAATGATTCGTGACCCTTAATGCAAATCAATATCATGCAATATATTTTGCTCTTTTTAATGTTGTTTTTGTGTCTTTTTACATTTAATAATATATCGACTGAATCCAAAAGTATTAATTACAGACAATCGACTAAATCGCCTACTATAGTGCGTATGGAAAGTGTAGAGGCAACCAATAAATATCAAGAAAATCTTATAAGTTTTGACAGAAACAAAGCTTTTCGAATAGACAACAATAGTGTAATGTTCAGAATAGAAAAACCACCCAAAACTGCGAATAAAAATACCGATCTAAAAACGCGGAAAAATCCAAGTAAACATAAAAAAATTATCCAGCCCGCATTCGCTAACGAAGAAAGACTCGTCCTATCAGAAGCAGTACACGGAAATCCGGATCACACAAAGGAATTAAGAGAAACAGAGTGGGTGAAGAGAGTCAAAAGAGAGAATAGAGAGCCATACTGGCAGTTTGCTATTTTAGATGAAAACTCATGTCAAAACCAAAATGAAATCCAATCGTTGAGACACTATAAAAGACGACGAAAATATATGCAAAGAATTACAACGGATAATTTTGTTGATGACATTTTTGATAACTATACGCCGTCTTTGGAGGATATTGATTCATTAGAAGATTTTGTACGGGATACCGGAATCTGTGTAGAAACATCGGTAAAAATTAAGAATGCGTTTGTGAACATAGCATTACCTGAAAACAGTGAATACATAAGTCACATTCTCGCTATTAATCCTTCTAAGACTGTCAGCAACGGTAAATATTTACATTGGTTCGAAAGACGCATATGTGATGGGGACGAAAACAAAATTGATAACATCTGTGGAAATCTATTTACAGTCAATTATATAAACGATGTGATGCAAGCAATGAATAAGACCGAGGCTTTAAGATGTGACACTGAAAACGAAGCAGACTCCGACGAAGCTAAGCCTAAATTGAATGTGGCATACATCGGGGAATATTTTAAGAAAATAAGAAATCAATCATTAATACATCTCAATACATCACCATGTTTTAATCGCGTCAATAAAATTTTATTACACGAGCAATTCAAGCTATGTATCAAACAACGGTCTATTCCAATAACTGAAATTGTGAGAAATAATTTCACAGTATGTTGTGTTAAAACCGCACAGAGATATCTTATTGACTTATTTAATAGAATGTATCCAGCTTATGATCATATACCAACTACAGATGATTACACGAGATGTTTGTATGCTGAAAATTACGTGAAAAGCAAGACAGATAAAACATATACAATTAAAGATTTTATAAGTAAGCATGTGGATCCTATAAAAATAAGAATCATGACTATTCCACCGTCTGTTACTGATAATTGTGGCTTTAAAGAAGACTCTAGCAGATTTAATATAAACCAATTTTCTAACAGTGAATCAAACTATATGATTGCAAGCAATTATGAATATAAGAATCCAAAAAATGATAAATCCGCAACTAAGGCTACTATTAGCACATTAATCAAAACTAAAATACCCACTGAAATAGAATATCGTTTTTGTAAAAGAAATAACGCTTCTGATACACACTTCGATGGTCTTATACCCAATTTTTTTATGAATTGATAATTTATGTAGCACATATGGGGCAGTAAATCTTTTAATAAAGTAAAAGAAAAAATAATAATTTTATAGTTGTTAAGCCAATTATATGTTTACTTCATTTTGGTCACCCCAAGGACTTTTGAAAAAAAACAAATTTTCCTTGTATGGCCATTATAGTATGAATTTTTTTCCATTTTTTTACATATTTTGTCTATATTTTTATCCATATTTGTTTCATATTTTTTCCCGTTATATGACTCAGTGATGTAGCCAGAAATTTATTTTGAACAGGGCTGGGTAGTGTTTTTGGCAAAATAATTAAATTAAAATACGATTTAAGACGTAAAATATTTTAATTATTTTATTAAAAAGTTTTTTTCATAAAAGTTTTTTATTTCGTCATTTTAAACCAAAAAAATGTCAGCACAAAAATGGAACCCCCTTGCATTTGGGCGCAACTTTTGTTTCATAGAGGCTCGAGCCACTAACTGCCTACCCCACCATAGCCACGCCGCTGATATGACTTCATGTATTATTGATTAGTTTTGATTTTATTTTACCATCAAGTACCGATTATAAAAAAATATGCACATAAAATCGTAAAAAAGCATGCATAAAGGCACTTAAGGTCAACTGAAATGCAAGAAAATTAATAAGTTCAGTTTTTTTTTTTTTCAAGCGTATAAAATGCATGCAAAAATTTACAGTAAACATATAGTTTTCGCAAAAGTCATGTAGAATAATATTTTATATTTATATTTGTTTGGAAAAAGTAAAACTATAAATTAAAAAAGATTAGACTGTGCAAAGGCTTTATAAATGCCACAACCTTGTTAACTCTTTAGGATACACGGCATTTTATTTTTTTTACTCCTTATTTTTTCGAAAAAGTGTATTTAGATATACCCTTGTCAAAAAGTCTAAATGTAACATATATGTGTCAAAAATATGAATATAGAACCTTCCACTTTTATTACTTATGATGCATATTAACCCTCTAATAATGCTGTTTATTTTAGTACACGCAAGTAAGACTTTTTTTATCTGCGTTATGATGTCGGGATATCACTAAAGCGATATAAAATAGTAAATGAGCATTTTAATGATAATAGCTGTATATAAAAAATATAGCTAAAATAACTACGTATATAGGTATGAAATTTAGCTCATTAATAAGCACAGAAGACGCATTTCATTATTTATAAAATAAGATATGCACGGTTGCTTAATTTTTTGTAAAATATGTTGCTTTTTTAAACTAAAAAGTGGCTTTTGTCTGCATTTCGGCTACAAAAAATTTATAAAAAAAAACGGTTGTATATTTATTTATAGAAAACGTAAGATAGAGGCATTTTTATAATATAAAAATGGGGGATACAGACGCGCTCCAAAAGTTACAAAAGAACTAGGATTCCTTTGCAATTTCCTAAAGGCATTCAAGTGTAAAAAAAAAACCGTTATGGCATGTGTTTACAAGTAAATAATTTGTGGTTTATATGTAAATAACAATATATAACCTGATATACGTCTAATTAATTTTGCATATACAATTTATTATTTAAACAGAAAAATAAAAAACAAAAAACGCAAGATAAAAATTTATAGATAAAATTTAACTGCTCTAAACATTGGTTTATTTTTGCCATGATATAAAAATGTTAAATTTTGCTTATCTTATGTAATTTTTTGTTCTATTTTATGACAAAAAAATGTTTTAAATTTGAAGGCCACTTTTACTAAAGACATAAAAAAATATTTAAATCAACTAGACATAATGTTACAACTAAAATTAAAGTGAAAGTTGAGTGATGACCGTCTGTATCCAGCAGGGTAAAGGGATCCGAACTTTGCTGTAAAAAATGCTTGCCTAATTATAGAAGTACTATTTTTATATAAAAAAATTTACTCAAGGCCCTTTCAGAAAATATGTTTAAAAAAAAAATATTAAACTTTTTTATAGTGAACGTTTTATCGGAGCACTCAATTTTGTTTTTTTTGACAGATAGCCCTCTTCTCTAAATTAATATTGAATATGCCAGTGTCTGAAAAATACATTGAGATATTATTTTGCGTGATTACAGCTAAAAAAAGTAATAAAACTTATTTAGATAGCGTCCTTTTTTGTTGGTTGTATGTAGCAGATCTGCATACAATTTTATTATATAGTTTTTTATCATGAAAATATTTGCGGCGTGACATTTTTGAGAAACACGTGTTTATGTAAAGCATTTTTAGGTGCGTTTTGTTTAGAACGTTTCCTTATAAGTAGAGTTTTTAAAACTCCCGGGATATGATTTCCCGGTCTGAAAAAATTACAAAAAAATGCAATCCCGGGATATTTTAATAAGTATAAGAAACGCTGTTTTTTCAATTCTTGTGCTTCGATATGTTTTAAAATAGTAGTATTATTGTTTTTAATGCATTATAATTACAGAAAATGTAACTATTTACATTTTTTTTTGTCTGTCTACATTGAACTATTGCTATCAAACAGTAAACAGCGCCATAATAAACCGTAACTTTTTATATTTGTCTGTTACGTGCGCATCTAAGCGAGCTGGCAATTTTGTGGAATTCGCGTGTACTTTTATACTGTAAAACTAGCTAAATTAACCGTCTAATAAGTTCTATTTACTAGCAATAAAAATGGTACAATATGGCGATAAATCATACATTGATATTCCAAGATATGCACATCATTGTGTTATGTACAGGAATAGATTTTATTAGCATGACTTTTCCAATAAAAATAATATGATGAAGCTAAATAAACACAGATAAATAAAAAAAAATGGCTACTAGAAGTCTGATACTACGGTAAAATACACATATATTGTGTATCTATTGTTACGTTTTTACAATATTTTTAAAATTTAAGTGATGTAGTTTTATAACTTTTGAAAAGTCTAAACTGCCCTGTTGAAAAGGAAGCAAAAGACTAATACTAAAATTTATGTAAGACTATAAAAACCTTTTAAATGTACTTATTCTAAATAATAAAAGGATTTTTTATAAGATAACTTTATGCGCACAATCTGGCTAAATTTCAGTAAAAGTAAAAAAACATGAAATGTCAGCCTTAGTAAACTTAGCTTAAAATTTTAATACAACAAGTAAGAAACTATCAGGTTTTTTTACCAGATACCCATTATTAAAAAGTACCATTTTTTTTATAAATAACTTCTTACGCGATTTATGTTATCTAAAATACTGTTTTAGAGCGCGTTCCATTTTTTCCACTACTGCGAAAGATGCGCCCTAAAATAAGGTCTGTAGTTTGACTATAGTGAATTCTCACTATTGTGAAAAATAATACATGTTCCACGCAGATAAATTTTCACTATAGTGAAAAATAAAATCTATTATATTTTAAATATACTATCAATTCACTATAGTGATTTTCATATAGTGATTCACCATAGTAATTTTTTTGAAGTAGTTTGGAAAAAATAAAAACTGTAAAAAATCACTATAGTGAATCTTCGCTATAGTGAATCACTATAGCGAGTAAAATGGAACGCGCCCTTAATTAGCTTTTTGTTTCTAATTTGTAAAAAATTTTTATTGCATATTAGCAAATCAGCGGAATACTTACAAAATGTTTTTTATATCCTTAAAAGAAAATTAATGAAAATTTCGAAGAAAAACTTAATGATCAATTACCTTTGAAAAAAAAATTTAAAATGATTTTTTTTTCGCTTTAGTCATATAGCTAATTTCCGAAAATAATAATATATTGTAAACAAATAATTATAACTATTTACTGTAGATTTTACTTTTTTTACATTTTTTTTTGCTATTTCATATTGACTTAAAATGTATAAATATATTTTCTGTAAAAAAAGTTTCTATTAACTTTCAATTAGTCATTTTTTAATACGAAATTCCGGAATTCCGTATTATTTTTCTAGATGTATTTTTTTTGCAAATGCGAAGATCCCGGGATTGGTAACTCTAATTATAACACCGGTAACTTTTTATTTCGGCAAAAACGTTTTCCCTTTAAAGCTTTGTGTTCTTTTTTTATTAAAAACATTTTTTTGTACAATAATTTTACGAACGGAGCACTTCTGTCTTCTTTTTCGTTTTAAAAACCTTTTTTTCGTTTTATAAAATACTTTTTTTTTAAACAGGACACATTTTTTATTTTTTAAAAAAAAGGATATTAAAAAAAAGTTTATACAAAATTCAACACGTTTTAAATGCCTTTTGTAACTTATAGCGTGCATCTCAACATACATAGGAACTGTTCGTTGAAAAAAAATGCTTCTTCTTATAGCGTCTAAAAATAGAAAGATACACTGAATAAGCAAAATTATTACATGTTAAGTGCATTTAAAGCTGAATTTTTGCAAAAAAAGTTTATTAATTGTGATTAGGATTACAAACAAAATGAACAATGACAAAAATGCAAAGCATCAATAGAGACTCAATATAGCAAAAAAAAAACAATCCAAACTTTTTCTTTTTTTTCTCTATGAAAAATACCTGTAAAAGTAAAAAAATAGTTTAGACATTTCAAAAACGTTTTCAAACAAAAAACAAACTGTTTTTTGAAAATCGACACTACATAAGAAACAGTTTTTTCGATAAAAACATGTTTTAATTTAAGACTAGGCATTTTAACAAAATTGTTTTTAGCTTTTAATTTGTATGAAAACTGGCATGCATGTTTGTTGTAACCAGTGACGTACCAAGGAATTTTTTCAGCCCAGGGCTAGTCTGTGTTTTTCGAAAAAATAAAGATTAAAAACACGATTTATGACGTGAAAAATCTTTATTATTTTTTTTGGAAAATTTCTATTTTTTTAATTTTTTTTTCAGATTTTTTTTTCAAAAAAAAATCTCTGCACAAAAAAAGACCCTCTGTCCTTGAATTCAACCGCAACTTTTTTTTC
>JAQFYM010003283.1:0-19197 GCA_034694785.1 Agrenia bidenticulata | reverse complement strand
ATATACAGTTAGGACTTTTTAACACATATATGCACCGAACATAACTTCATGAATAAAAATGGTTAGCACAATTGTTTTTTTAATTTATATGAGACACGCATTTGTTAATAGAAAACATTTATTTTATATGGTAATGTATTTTTTATATTTCTTTTTTTTTTGTAAATGGGGGCCCCCTCGTATGAGGGCCCTGTACAAAGTGTTCACCTTCCCCTTCCTCACGGAGCCTCTGACTACATGAATATTGTTAACACGCATTAACATGGTTTCATAACACCTTTGCTATTAATCAGTGCACAACCACCTAATAAAGTTGTCAAGAAAACTTCAAACGCAATCCCTACAAAAAAACTGTCAAAATGCAGTTAAACGCTAGTTACGTGTTTAATATGTACGAACTATATTAACAAACAGTGTCGTGACAGGGGGGCACAGGGGGGCACGTCCCCCCTCCTTAGAAAAAAAAACGTAGCCTGAATTGTAGGGGGGGGGCTTTTTTCGGGGCCTCAAAATATGCGAAAAAAATATTTCTTAAAATTTGTATTTTTCAGAAATTCTTAAAATTTTTTGCAAAAAATAAAAAATATTTTTTTTTGCCGTGATAGTTCATTTATTTTTTTGTGTTCCCTTTCCTAAAAAAAATCCTGGCTACGCCACTGCAAGCAAAAATCAGATAGACTTGCAATAATTTTTGTAATCTTAGGCTTTTTCATATAGCTTCTTTTCAAGTAAATTAAAACTACTATAAACACCTATTTTTATGTGTAAAATCTACATATCAAAACAAAAACGCGCAAAAAACAACAATTTTGCGTTTTTTAGAAAGTTTCTATTGCAAAGAAGAATGCTTGTAGTTTTATTCAGTCTAGTGATCACCACTTGCACATATACAATAATTAGTAAGAATGCATACCAAATATGATTATACAAAAACGCAAAATACTTTGTGTGGGCGAAAATTTTAATTAAACGCTTAACCGAGCAGGGTTTGTTTAAAAATGTAAAAACATATTTTTTTTTTTAATTTTACTTGATATAAATTTAGATGAATGCAATAAAGGTTGTATCGTAATAGGAAAATATATGCGTATAGCTTAAATGCCAAAAAAATTTTTTATTAATAGTAAAAGCTAGTATATTTTTTATACTCAGAAATGTATCATAAAGACGCTTATTACAAAATATCGCAGGTTGTTGACAGAAGTTTTGCGTAATTATGCACAAATATTGCACAAAAAAAGTGAATTTGAATTTTTTGCTTGATAATTGGTTTTTTTGACATACAAAAGTTGTTTTTTTTTTGTACTCGCATATATATGTCTTTATAGTAGTTTTTTCATACAAAAAAAATATTCTGTTTATTTTTTTATGGGCCCCATAGGCCGGGGGCCCTGGTGCCTATACCTATATCTACCTTCTTCCTACAACCGCCCCTGTAATGAAGACAAGAATATTAGAAAAAATAAGGCTACTGACAAAGCGAGTATAGAACGTGGAAACAGTATAAGACAAACAATTGCAAGAGGATCTGCTATAAGAATTTATTATATGATAGTATGTTACGCATGTTCAGGTACAGGACAAAAAGCGGAGGTTGAATACAGAAACCAACAGTCTAAAGTGACAAGATACAGTAGAGAAAAGTGGTTAAAGCGCAAAAATGCCTAGTTATTTTGATACTTCTTCGTTAAAAATATAAGTAATATTTTATTTTATACTTCTCGAAAGTCGATATAAAAACCTGGAGAAGTGTTGGATAATTAGATGCTAAGTATCGATTGTAAATAAACAAGGGGACCTTTATACTGACGATACTAATGAATCGTCATTTTAACTTATTGAACAACCTAGAGGGACGGGGGTTGTGATAAGCTCTATATCTATCTCAAAGAGGCCGGTTTGATGTATATTTTAAGGCCAAGTGACGATGTGAGGATAGTGATGAACAAAATCGTGCTTGACGACCTAGTAGAAAAAGAAAATTTCAGACTAGATGCAATGTAAAAGGTACTGCGATGTACATATACAAGTGCAATGTTAACAATTAATATCCTATCATATGCGTTCTATGCATTGCGATATATGAGGAACATACGTGCAAGACGGCCTGCATATTAAAAAAACAGTTTTCGTTGTGAACTATTATGATAGGGAGGTCTAAGATTCCCCACATATAAAAACACGTATTCGTACATAAAATTTTGGTGATATAAAAAAATCGAGTACGTATCAATATGTGACTTAATTATACACGCACATACGAACTTTACGCATAAGGATTATTGATACTTTTTATGCAGAGACTTATAGACAATAATATATCAAAAACAAAAGAAAAATACAGTTTAGGAAAGGTGAAGTCATAATGTTGGCGTAAAACATAAACTAAAATGATTGAGCGATAAAAGAGATCACGAAATGCCGTAAAAGACATTTGACATAAAAAAAAAGAAGATAGCCAATATTTAGGCTTGGTGAATCGTTTTAAATCATAAAATATGAATCTAAGCAAGAGGACATACTATTTAGAACGGAGCTTCAAAAAAAAGAATATCATAACTAGAAGGGTAATAACATGATGAAGACAAAACAAGACAAAATCAGGCAAAGAGAAAATCGCTGAAATGACGAATATTGCCAGATTATATGCAAAAAATTCAGATTAGAACTGATGCGCACATTCGTAATTTGATGAGGTGTTAGAACAGTTAAATAATAAACGCAGAACAAGAGTAATTGAGTACATTTTGAGAACATTATTACCAGCAGAACAAAAAAACGAAATAATCGAGCACGAGTTATAAGGCAGCGTGTTGGGGAATCACGAGATGTGCATATGAGCCACAAAGCAAGATGTTTATATTAGAGACAGACTTTAAGGGTTGAAGGTCTTTGAGACGTAAAGCACATATATATACTTATTCTAAATGGATGGGTATGAAATAAATGGAATTTGATTTTACAGAACAATACTGCAAAAGAAATATCTGGGCTAATTTTATGGTAAAACAGGGCTTGCAAAAAAAACATGGACAAGTGCAGGAGCAACAAAAAATAAAAAGACAAAAGACTTTGAATGACACGTGGTAAATATTAACAAAAAACAAAATTACAAATTTTATGGTGAAGGGATGTTGATTTTTTTGATTGAATAAGAAAAGAAGATAACATACTGAACGACGTCTATTAAAGACATTTTAGAGACATATACGCCGTATGTTACGGGATAAAGGGCCAATTTATGTAGTCAGGTAAAAAAGCAACGATAAAATGAGTTGCTAAGAAGTGTAAAGTGTGCCAGATGCACATCAGAAAAAGGAAAACGCCAGAGTAAGTAGTAAAATCATATACGTTGGGATCGGCAGGCAGCGGCAGACATTTTGAGAATTAGATAACTGCATGTATATATACTACCGGGCATTGATTTTTTACGCGGTTTGTAGCATCAGCAGTGGTAGACACACAGAAACAACAAAAAACGTCAGGCAATAAGGTATTGGTTTAGCTGCCAATGCATACCAAAAAAAATATTCTCGGATATTCGAATGGTTTGTTTGAAAAAACAATGTACAAACAGCATATGAGAATACAAAATTGTCGAACGCACAGTGGCGGGAGAATCTTATTTGTGGCAATGATAGAATGCAGCGGGAAATAAAAACGTCGTGGAAGTATGTGGAAAAGCTTAGGGGCTTACTAATAGGGACAATATAGAAAGTTTAACGAAGTTTTGCAACAAAATAAATCAAAGTAGTTTAAGTTGTAGACCTCTGGAAGCGATGGAAAAAGTTTTAAATATGAATTATGGCTTAGGAATCTGATTATCAGGAAAACTCACTACTACAAAAAACACGATGAAGCACGGAAATTAAAAAAAAAGGAACAAAGGTGTAAATGGCGAAACATGTAAAGTAAATATGACACTAAAAAAGGTAGTTTTGAACATAAGGTAAGATTTTTGAACATATTGTATAGGAACATGCCTGGTAAAATGTAAAAAATAATGTAAAAATATTTTAACGAGCAGTAAGGCGTAAGTAAAATTATGATGGGGCCTATTGTAGCGCGGGAGGCAGACTTTTAAAAAACAAAAGAAAACACTACATATTATATAGCATTCGTTACTGATATGAATACATAAAACCAAATATGCTATTTGAGTATTTTCTAAAAATGTATATTACTATATTTCGTAATCTTGTACGTCTTAAGCAGGAACGCCGCATTTTCAGACACCCTCGTCGTGACAAAACAATTTATATTTTGGTTTCCGGTGCAATTTAAAGTATAAAAAATGAATTTTTAGTTTACAAAATATACAACCTCAACCTGAATATAATAGGGAAAAAGTCAAGATACTATGATTATCATGTAACCAGATTTATTAATGTAATAAACGGCAATAAGGCATCTTAAAATATCTAGAGTTATGATTGAAAGTCCAGGACCTGTAAAACGGGTTAAAGGTTGCATCGGGATTCAAATTTTTTAGTTTAAAACGATTTGCAACAATTAGTCAACATAAATTTTTTATCCACTTTTTTTTACAAGCGAACTCTTACTTTCTGCCTCGTAAATTTCTGCATTCATACTAATCTATATTTTTATAAAGCAGAACAAAATACTTGCCATTTTTTGGAATGCACGCTGAATCGTACAATCACATAATAAAGGTATACTCGAAATACTTTTATATATACTTTTGTAAAATATTTGCTTTTTAAAAATCTTCTTTTAATAAAACCTTTAAGATTTTTCAACTTATCATTATATCCCTTTTTTTTGTCAAAAACGTACCAAAACATACAAAAAGTACTACTTGTATTTTGAGGTGCATAGTGTGCCAAGTAACAGTAGATTTTATTCTGTAATGTAAACGCCAGAAGGCTGAACATCATGCTTTGTTGTCGTGACTTAGGCATTGGTACAAGCAAAATATAGTAAATATACCTTTTCCTTGTAATGGCATTTATAAAGTTTCATTTTTACTCTTTGGTATAGATTGTTACTTTTTTACTAATTTTCTTTTGTTTAGAAACTAAAAATAAACTGTTTTTTTTTTGTTTTTTTATACATTTAAGGCATATAATAAAAAAAACCTAAAAGCCGAAAAACAATCTGGATTCCAAGATTTGAATTTTAAACGCATATTTACTCCAGGGATCCTGAAAAAATATATCCCGTTTTATTCTTCGCTCCAAAGATTTAAGAATCTATTTATTTATATTCTTTTTCTTGCCAAAGTAAAATTACGATTGCATTTGCGTTATAGAAGCCATTCGGTAGGTCTCCAAAATATCTATAGACTTTATAGCCGCAACATAAATGTAAAAAAGACAATTAAAAAGGGCTAACATTCCACGTTTTTTAGATTTTTTTTTGCTTTTATGTATCGCTATAAACCATCTTTTCTTAATCTTCTGGTTAAATGTAGACTTCTAGCGAAGGTATCATCTTATAAAAACTATAAAACTATTCGAAAAACAACCCTATGTATAAAAAAAACGATATATGTTTTAATTGTTTATAAGTTGTGGTTTTTGCGATTGCTATCGAATCTTGTTGATTAGTAATCTCACTGTGTGGCCTTTCTAGTAATTGCTTTGCAAATTTGTTTCATGTAGTTATTTAGAATAAAAAAAACAAAAATAAAAAACCTTGATATTGCTTATACATCACTTTTTCTTTACATGCTATTTCCATAAAGGTCAATTAGGTTCACAGTGACATTGATAGTCATAGATATTTTTATAAGTCTTATTTGTCTAAAAATATGTGCTTATGCGCGTTTTTTGTTATTCTTTATTTTTTTTTGCGGTTTTACAATAAATCCATGGGCCTCTGTCTCCCTTTTTTTGCCACCACACTTTAAATTTTTTTAATTTTGTAGAAATCCAGGGTATTTGTGCCTTTGCGCCACTTTCTAGCGTAACAAAAAACAAACAGCATATATCGCGATACGTGTAAAAAAATATGAACACATAAATATTTATTTGAAAAATTTGGAATGCCATACCATCATACATTTTAAAAAGTATATATCAGCATGTTGCGTAAGCATATATAAAACCTTAAAACAGACATAAGATATACAAGTATTGTAATAAAAGGAATTTTGTCAGACTACCCGTGTACCTAAAAAAACTAGCCAGATATTTTTTTGCAACAGACACGCGCAAACTTGGCGTATTGCGTTTGAAGACTTATTCTGTATGTCTTGATAAACTTTTTGTAAACGATTGCTGTTATTACCAAAAAAACCGCAAACTAGTTTAAATTTTAATTAAACAAAGCAATTGCCTTGTAGGACAAGAAAGCTTGTTATGGATACAAAACACGGCATAAATATATTTTTTAAAGCCTGCTGTAACAGAAGTTTGACAAGATTCACAGCACAAAAAAATATTTTGTTGTAAGTATATAAGTTTTAATGGCGTGTAATAAACATCTTGTTTTACAGACAAAAAATACATACAGTGTACTGTTTTTTTTTTGTTACAGTAACTGGTAAGATAAATCGAGTTTTACTTTTGATTAACTTGTCTTAAGTATTTTCAAAAAAAAACATTAAACCTGTAAAAAACAATTCTAGATACTGCCTAAGTGAAAATAATGCGTGAACAAATATTTCAACGTTTGTTTTTGCATATACACACGAATAATGTTTAAATTATTTATTTTCTGCAATTTCCGTGAAAATTTATACCCGTAGAATTATTTATGTGATAAAAATCTCTAATGTATTTCAAAACGTTTCTGTGCGCAATTTTTTATGTTTCGATGTGATTTAGTATATTTCATTTGTAGAAAATGTATAAAATAGGGCCCTTAATATACGAGGAAAATTTATGTAAAATAGATAGCTATTTACTGGTCGCAAAAAAACTGCGTTATGTTTTGTATTTAATTTGTTTTATACGTAAGTGATAGATACAACTCTATAATAAATGCAAAGATCAGCCTTTGTTCTGGCCATCGGTTTGTTACTATCTACTCATAAAATGATTATGTGTTGCCGCAATCAAGTGGATAAGATATTGTTTCAAACTGCATTGCCTTACATATTTTCATTGTGTAACTGCGGTTGAAATTTCTGTTATAAGGTTTCACTTTTTATATACTGTTTATAAAGTTTGAAAAAAAACAAGTGTTATAAAATTATAAAAGTTGTACATAAATTGCTGAAAACTTATAATCACGAATCACAGCTGAAATTCACCCCTACTTTGTTCAGGCATGTTACAAATTTTGCTACGTATTTTGCATGGTAAATACCTAGAAATTTTTGAGTTTTTCATCGACGATTCTTTATAGCGTAATTCTATATACATATACCTTTTTTTACATCCAATGGCTGATTTTTCGCCGTGCACTTACTAGGAAAGGACTGTTGTAATTCCAGTGTTCTTTTTTTGCCAACAAGTAGATTTGATGTTGGACTACTATATGATTTTGAATAAAAAAAAAATATCACAGGGCGTTTTCTAATAAAATTTTAACTAAAACGATTTAAAAACAAAAATGCTGATCTTTACAAGTTTTGCGGTCTAAAGTGTATGTTTACCGTCTGTTTTTTTTTCTGTTTTTAAATTTTCTAGTTTATTTACCTTGCAATACTTTTGTACTTAATACGTACAAAGAACATTTACTGGTTTCTACACAGCATAAAAGCATCGTTGTAAATCATGCCTCAGATGATCATTTATTTTGTTTTACTTTACATATTATACTTTGTATTTAATAGTACGAAACAAGGCATTTCATAATAGTCTGTAAAGTGGTCCCTATTTATAGATATGTTTATATTTTCGTTTTTTATATATATAGTAGTTGCACGTTTTATTAACTTTCCTGCGACCACCAACTTTATATTTACAGTAAAATGTTCATGGTTGCTCTCATAATAACAATTTATTGCGTTTTTAAAGACAGAAAAACTCTTATTAAATTTTTTTTGTAAAAAACTGTTTTTACTTTACTAACAGTGTCTGTATGTTGTAGACATCAACACAATCGTTAAACTTCTGGATGAGCATGTCACTTTTTTGATTCAAATTCCACAAGTTGACTTGTAACATTTGTATAGCGAAGTGTTTTTCCAGGGTGTGTTTTCTTATCTGTGGCGTTTTTTTTTTAATTGTAATAGAAGTTATCTTGTATTTTTTTGCACATAACTCATCTAACTGATTTTAGTGTTTAATGACAGTATATGACATTTTTTTTATCTTGTTTACACAAAAATGTTCTTTCAAGACTTTTTATATAATTATTGTGCGCTATATAGTTTTTTACGGCCCTAGGAGTAAAAATCTACGACAACTTAACGAAAATGTTCATTATAGGCTGCCACGTTAACTATTTATATTTGGACTGTTGTAAAAAAATTCAAAAAAATACAATATGCATCAAAAATGTTTACCCACGCCAAATGTTTGGATGCAATACGTCTAGGGGTCGTCAATGACGGTGCCCAGAAAATTCGAGTACGGTTACTTACCGGTAAGTAGCCGCATATTTTTTTAATTACCGTTAAGTAAACTAGGTGTTAAAAAATTTTACCAGCAACACATTTCCGGGCCTAATAAATAGCATAGATAAACTTTTTTAATCTGCATCTTTTGCTTTTTTCTGTTTTGTTTTGTTTAAAAGTAGCTTTTTTGCTATTTATGTGTATACTAATTCTTTAAAATACAAAAAATCTATTATGTTACACATTTTTTACCATTAAAGTAGTTTGTTAATATAATAATACAAAGTTTACTTTTTTGTGCCCTTATAGTAAACAAAGCAAAATTTTGTTATATGTTGTAATTCTCGACACTAACCATATATTTATATGGATGTGTATTTTATAATAATAAAAAAATATATATATATTTTTTTTATATAGGAAAGCAAATAATTACTTCATTAGGCATAAAACACAAAGACACAGATAGATTCAAAAAACCAGATTGTGTTTTACATATGTTCAAAACTGTGTAATATTGTCTTTTAAGCACATATATGTATTTTTTGCCCAGAACACAGCTTTTAAAAGTCGCGTATTGTTATGATACTTGTACATATTTACATATATATGGATATTTTATCTATTTCAATCACTTGCAAAATCCTACAAAAAATGACAATTTTGCTGAACAAAAAGCACATAATCATCTTTTAAGAACTGAAAAATCCGCAAACGTTGTATGTAAAGTCTAAAGTTAATATACATACGTTTTACTATTGTCCTACCGAATATATAATTTTAGACATAAAAAACGTATATTTTGTAGTTACAATGTTCATCCTAATTTTTGCAAGTATTTTATACGCTTTAACGAGTAAACCGCATTGAAAATTATTTTTATTGAGTACACACATATATACAAGATAAATTTTGCTAAAGTATTAAGTTGGATATATAAAGGCTTTTTTCCGATGTTTTTACACAGAAAAACGCTATCATCGGATTTATAAAAATACATTGCGGTCTGTTCTTTTCGCAATTAGATGCATATCGATTATAAAAAATTCTGTACAATGGATAAAACTGCATTTAAATTATTTGATGTAGTTTAACAACCTAAAAAAACTTTTTTGTTTTTTTTGGGGTATTTTACCTTTAGTTTTTTACATAAATAGATTTTTATAAAAGACACCCCTATACTTACTTTTCTATATACCGGTAACCAACCGTATAGTACGGTAAGTTACGGTCACAAATCTAATCTTACGTTTAATGGCGGTCCCTATATACTTTGCAGTTTTATTGATCATGCTGTGTAAAAGCCTTGTGAGGTTTTGGTAGGGCAAAATTCGATTAATACAACTAAAATATTAAAATGTTTTATTACGCAAAATCAAGTCAGCGTGTTTGTTACAAATATCGTGTGCATACTTGTACTCCATTTTATGTCAACATCAAACGAACAGCATGTCTTTGAAGATATTCATTAAAACGGTATATTAATCAGCGTGTACGTAGTTTTCACAGTATATTTGTAAAGGCAGTATCACAATGGTGCTTTTATTTATGTACTGTGCAACGACAATTTGGAATCCGCAATCTTACTACTTGACCTGGCTGCTAAAATATTATTAATTGCGCAATATTAAACAATTTTTGTTTTACAAAACTGATAAAAAAAGTAATCTCTGTTTTACAGTAATACATGGCTGTTTTTTACAAAAGCCAGTAGAGGGATCGCATAGCTAAATTTGCTGCTATAGCTGTGTCAAAGATTTTTAAAACGTAGGTAACAGTTGTAAAAAATACAAATTATAATTGTAATAATAAAGCGTTATTATTTAATATATCATTTAGTTTTTTTTAAGCATAATTTGCAAGAAAAATCTTAATACATGTAATTATAAATAATTAATTAGGGCTGGTTTTCCTTCAGTAAGTCATTAAGGATTTTTCCGTAAAACAAAAACAAAACCCGGCGCGTTCGTTATCCTTATAGTATGAAAAAACCAACAAAAGCCAAAGTAAGTTTTATGTGTCTTCTGTATTGTTTGTAAGTAATCATACTGCTTTTTAATCTGGGGCAGCAATGCTACTTAGAAAAAATACTTTTTTCCTGTTGTAAATGTCAGTTTTTATGCTGTTGAAGCTATAGAATCAATATTAAATATAATATCTGTACAATAAATCGCAATAAATCGCTTTTAAAACAAAAGTTAATATGCAGTTTATAAACTTATTTAAATACATCTATCAACAAAATTTTGCTGTAAAAAATGATGTATTTACACTTATGTGCTTTTTTTAGACAGTTTGTACAAATACTGAACAAAACAAGAAAAAAATAAATGTTTTAGTAATGTTCACCAATATATTTATTACGTTGAAAAAGAAAAAGGATTTTACTAAACAAGATGTTGTAAAAAAACTTTCTGTTGCAGTTTATTATATTTTCAGCGTTTTGCGTCTGAATTATAAATAAGTTTATACTTTGAAAAACATTTTAAGAAAGGCGTTTTTTTTAGAACATAAGTAGTTTTAAAATATCTTTAAATGAGCGAAACATTTTTTTGTCTATACACGTAGTGATATTTTCTAAGGCAAACGTTTACTAATTTAAACTTTTGTTTTACTTCTATTTACTATTAACTATACACTTTAATTATGTATTCGCTTGTGTATTATAGTAGTCTGTACTACTTACTCTCTACAACTACGTATTTTATGTATAAAAAGGCTCGTGTAAATACTAGGTATTATAATTTAGTGTCGCAAGAATGAAGTGCTGTAATATGAGACTTTTATAACAAAAGACCAAGCTTTAAAATTACCTTTAAAAACAATAAGGTAGCAAAGTAGCATTATTTAGACATATTTAGTATATGTACACATTTTTCCTAGGATTTATAAGTGGTTTTTTCGTTCATTTACATACTGTTGCTCTGATTTTAAACTTCCTTTTATTGTTTAACAGGGTAATCGATTTTTTACTGTTAAAAGTACAGTTGAACGAACATTACTCAAAAGAGAAAAGTTTCGGTGTACGGGAACAAGGTATGAAATCTATATATTGCATAATAAATAATAGGCAACAAACATTTGTAGTATACTAAAAAATATATTTACTAGTAAACAAAAAATCCGATTTGCATTACTAAATTATCTAATTTAACTTTTCTGTATAATCATACAATAAATGTTAACATTTTTGTATTTCTGTTTGCGTAAAAAATGACTATACATTAAAATCTTTAGCCAGATCATAGTTTTTTCTAACTCAAAAATTTATCGATAGCATTTGTTTACGAAAAAAAACTCCAAAAATATATTTTATCGAAATACAGATTACAAATTCGGCCAATATAAATAATAAAAAATTTATCATAAAATTTCTATACTTATTATCAGATCTTTTTGTGGCCAATTTACCTAGAAAGAAAATTTGATCATAGACGAAGCTGATCATGGATAAGTTTTTACTGTACATTGAAAACAAATTTGCAAAATGTAAAGACTTTTATTTCTGACTTTTTGAACATTACAAATGCTAAATTTTTTTTATAAATATAAAGTAATGTACATGTCAAAAAATATTTTAATGACTGGATTAAAGACAGACAGGTACGCCGCAATTTTTTTGCGGTGTTTATTTAATCTTAAGTTTGCATTTTTAGGGCTGTTTGTATATTAATAATTGCATTACGGTCGTACTTATCTCCTGGCATAATAATGACGAATATATTCGTCATGGTGATTTAACCCTTAGTGTAGATATGATGAATATGTTCGTCGTGATTTTACTACCCTTATAGTAGATTAGACGAATATATTCGTCCATGAAATTGGCATATGGTAAAACGTTTGCCACGTATCTATTTTGAAGCAGAAACAACTAAATTTAATAGATAAGGACATATGTCATATATGTGAACTTTATAGCTGGTTAAATGAATGAAGCAGCTAATGTTTGTGTCATGCTTTCTTTTTTCGAAAATGCGATACATAATTGGTTTAAATACAGTATATATTGACATTGTATTTGTTTCAATTGTAAGTTTCTTTAATATTTACATATATAAAATTGATTTTAGGTTTATCTCTTAGTTTTTATTGTGGAAGGAAATCAACAATAATCGAATAACAAATTAAACAACGCATAGAGATGTAAGTGGAAGGTTGTAAACACAATTAGATGCATATTATAAACATTTAATTATTTATAGAAATCAACTAATGACTTCTAAAATTCATTACGAAAATAAACCAACGCTGACTCTTTTCACATATAATAATAATGATTTTGATATAGAAGAAATATATAATGGTCGAGGTTGGAATATGTCGTTTTTTTACGGACAGCGTTTCTTCTAGAGGGGCAAACCCTTTAAAAAAGTACTTGTGCATATAAAATATCAGCTTCTTATAGGGAAATGTCTCTTTTTTCCCACGTTACCTTTGAATGTATCAAATCTAATCCGGCTCTCTTTTTTTGACTTTTTAGCTGATCATTCTATTCCATAAATACTCCAATGATAACTATTTTATTAAAATGCATAACAATGCTTTTTTTATTGTTCGAGTGTTGAAAACCTCGCATCTCTCAAGATATCGCGCAATCAGCCCTCAGAATTGCCTTTGGCTCTTATTCTGCATATAAAACACATATATAAGTTATTCATCCTTGCGTTGTTCTTTTTTGATTCTCTTGTTATATAACTGTTGAAATACTATTTTTTGGCCTCTTACCGTGTCTTCCGAATATTTAATATTCAAGGTACTGCATCTTCCGGGTATTTCGATTTGCGAATTTAGAATTTCGGGCATTTGTACTCCTGATATCTTATATTTGGCATCTGGAAAGTTGAATTATTAAAATTAAAGTATAAGTGAAGAATAGGGCCCCTAGCGGGTACAGGATTTCGTGCCCAAAAAATTTTATTTGCGTTGCATAGAAATTGATTCATTGAAAAAAATTTAGGATAAATTGCAGTTTCACGCATACTAAAATAGCAAATGGCAAAATAAATTTATGCTCACTGAAAAAAAAGATGCATAAATCAAATATAAAATGCTTTAAATAGATATAAAATCACAAAAATTGCTAAAAAAATATAGTAGAATACAACTATATATTATTTTTTATACAATTATTTTTTAAAACATAGATTTGCATGACCCGATTTCCCGAAAAATGCTTGTTGTAAATGCAAAAGTTGTTAACATCCTATTAATTTTAATAAATGTGGCGCGCGTTTAGCGACCCCATGCATAAAGCAACCCCCCTTGAAGAAGATATTGTTAAATGACAAACCTATATCTAAATCCAAAAATCGCAAAACTACAAAAACTTGAATTTTTTTACTAGTAACCTAAAAAAAGTGTAAATTGTATTTTAGGCAAAAAAAAGACATATTTTTTCATTTAAGGAAATATATTTATCAGAAAAAAAAACATATTTTTGTAAGTAAAAGTTGTTTACATTTGTTGTTTTTATTGTTGCTTTTCTTTCTCATATTATATTTTTTAATACTTAGTTTTGCCCCAGGGGGGTCGCTTTATGCATTGGGGGTGCTCTATGCGCGCCACACTAAATACTAACGTATTATAAAAAAAGTATAGATATTATCTAAGACCCTCTTTTATTCGCTACACCCTTCCCTTCATCTATGAAAAGAAATGAATACCACACTTTTACCGTACTTATGCCACTTTAGAATGTCTAAGGTATTGAATAAGTGTTTTCTTTCTATACGGGCATAAACTCTATGACGAATATACCGGGTTTCGCAATCAAAAAGACGCATTTTTGCAATCAAGTGATTTTTTTTTTGCAATTAAAGTGAATTTTTTTGCAATCAAAATGAATTTTTTTTGCATTCAATATAAATTTTTTTTACAATCAAAATGATTTGGTTGCAAGCAAAATGGAATTCCCGATTTTTTGTATCAATAAAAAAAACATGTTTTTTATACTTATTTTTATGTGGCATTCTGCAAAATTTCTTTACAAAACCGTTAATCAAGTAAAATTCAAAGATTAAAATATTTAATATTAAAATAAAGTAGTATTAAAAATAAAAAAATACTATTTTTTTCGACGCAGACAAAAAATCTTGTTCCATTTTGATTGCAAAAAAAAATCATATTTCGGTTGCAAACCAAATTCATATTGCCTGCAATAAAAATATCATTTTACTTGCAAAAAAAATTCACTTTGATTTAAAAAAAATCACTTGATTGCAAACCCCGGTATTCGTCATAACGAATGGAAAGACGAGCCTGCTTTGAGCCTGTTAGTTGTTTATTTACCCCTTCTTTTGCAAGAAAACATGTCTGAAAAATAGATATTCTGCGAGGAGTTACACTGGAAATATGCAAAATTTAGGCTTGCGAAAAAAATTAGTTTTATGTCGGGTTTTTACAGCTCTATAGATAATTATATCAAATTTACTATTAAATTGTGCCAAAAAAGCTTGCGCAAAAATAGTTAGATATAGTATAGGATGCAAATATAGTCATTTTTTTTTGCATTGCCGCTTTTAATTACAAAATATTTAAATAGTTTTGTCAGTACCACTATAACACAAAAAACATAAATAGATTATATGGGCTATAAATCAAGATTAAACACTTTTTTAGTGGGCATAATGGAATTTTTTTGATTACAAATGTATCTTTTTTTTCAATAAATTTTGCTATATTTTTTTTGAAACATTACCTTTTTGTGTAACATTTTTTTTTAAAGATTTGATCCCATATTATTAGGTATACACTGATTTTATTGGACTTTGCTTTTTAGACGATGTACAATAACAAGTTAAATACATATATAGTGTTATTGAATTACTGATAAAAATTTTTAACTCCATTTTATTAGCGTTTTACTTTATTCTACTAAAAATACCCTTTATACATACTTAAAAAAAGTACTTTTACAAAAATTTCTGCAAAATGCAAAAGCAAAATATCCTGGCTTTTGTTTTTTACATACTCTTTTTTTTTTCTTGAAAAAAAAAAGTATTATAAATTAAGGTTTATTTTTTTGCGATTGGCAATAAGTAAAATACTCTTTTACATAATGATAATGCAAAAACAAATTCGTACTATAATTTTTAAGAGGATACCTGCAGTTACGAGATAGTAGTATTCTTAACACTTAACTCGTAGATGCCTTTTACTATATGAAATCCATTAAATGCAAATTGTGCATTCTTTGCCAGATTGATAATTAAAATGTAAAATAATCGGTCTTACCTCTATTTGAAACAAAAAAAACAAAGGTTTGGCTCGGTATTGTAACAAAAATTTTTAATGTACTTTTGATATGTAATATATGCCTCTACTTGTCATTTTTTTTCAAAAAACTTATTTTTATATGATCATGGTATAAATAGTTGTATATGAAATTTATTTATTTTAATCTACATAATATAAATTAATTATTATTTATTTTTTCGTACATTGGAATATTTTATTATCTAATGTTCTATGATTTTTTAGTGATTAAAAACCGCGATTTTAAAGACATACAATTATTTTGTACAGGAAGTACCTTATAAAGCATTTTATAAGTTAAAAGTGTTTCAACCGATTCAAGCGTAAGCGGTCATGTCATGTGCACCGTAATTTAGTAAGTGAACAACAGCACTGCGAAAAACTCGAACAAAAACTCGAAAAGCTTGTATATGCGTTCAATATAGAATAGTATAATAGAAAATGACTCTTTGTGTACAAAAATTATTACAATAATACCAGTGCTTAGGCATAATTAGTATAGCAATCCCCGGTCATATAATTTGTTTTTGCAAAATATAGCATGTTAAAAAATATATACTTTATATTAAAAAATATAAAGGGTTTTTTTTTTTTTGCACCTAATTAGTATTTTTTTTGTTAAAAAAGCAAAAGAAGTTTATTAACCAAGAAATATAAAAATTTAAGGCAAAAACCTAGATAAACTTTAAGAAAACAGTTTTATATATTATATAGATAACCAGAGATTAACAGAAAATATTTACTTGGCCAATATATTATTTTCTATTTCCACAATATAATTTTATTTTTTGCTAAAACAATATTAACAATAACTTTTAGTGCCAAAAAAATGCTGCAATTTCATAAAAGTGCAGTGTAAAGGTTTAAAGTATAAAAAAGCTGTATGCTTAATGTCTTTGCTCAAACAAAAATACTCGAAAAAATTACTATACGCTGAAAAACTTTTTTATTAGAATAAAATCAAATTTGTATTTTTAAAATCTACTTGAAAAGCATTTTTTATATAAACATGAAACAATTAAATAATGGGCGATAATTATGGGCAAAACATCAATTCAAATGCCAACAAAAACTCTGTTGAAACATAGATAATATAAGAAAAGAAAAAATATATGTTTTTACATATAATAGATTATTCTTTGGATAATTTTCTAAAGATTTACACATTAAAATATTATCCTTAGCATTTATATTTTTTTTTCTTTTAAAAATAACGTTATCTTCTTACAGAATCGATAAAGGGAATGAAGACAACTCGCCAACAAAAAAGAGCCCGCAGCAGAAAGTTTCTGGCGCGAAGGTCAAATTGACTTTAAAAAGTTATGTCGCTCTAGAAGAGGGGTGTTTCGTATCTAAAATTGCCCCCCTTGACTAAGCATAGAAAATTTTTAATGTCATAGAAAGCAATATAAAAACTTTTCTTATATGTATTTTTTACTTTAAAAATTTATACGTCTTTGTATTTTGTTTTTTCTTTCTTAAAATTTGATCTTTATATGCATTTCTATACTCAATTGATTCAAGCTACTATTCGATTGAACAGTTAACGAAATAAAGAAAAAAACATAAAAAATCGGTTAAAATCTTGCATTCTTGCTTTAAAAACATAATTAACGGTGCTCGTAAGTACTTAAAATACTCTTTTCCAAATTCCAAGATTGCGAATATCAAACTTGTTTTAGATAAAATAAACAGCGAACATAAACAAGGAAATTCATCTAATATAAAAGAAGTTTATAATAAGCTTTAAATGAAGACAAAAATTGCATACAATCTTTACCCAATCTACGCAAGAATGACACAAAAAAGGAAAAATGCAGAATTTTCAATTTTACGCAGCATAACTAAATCGATACAAAACTAACTTTGGTATTTTTTTTCTATTCTATAGGAATATTAATTGCATATCAGCGCAGGGTAATGTGAAAATATTATTCTGGTTAATTTTGTTATCGATTTAGTTATGCAGCTTGAAAATATAATATTCTGCAGTTTTCCTTTTTATGTGTTATTTCTTGCTTTAACTGGGTAGAGACTGTATACAATTGTATTTTCAATTTTTAGCCCATTATACTGTTTTGTGCATTATTTAATGAATTTTTACTTGTTTATGTTCGTCTTTGTTAATTTAATGTAAAACTAGTTTGATATTCACAAGAATATAGTATAAAAAATATTATGTTTAGTTTTTTAGATAATCATACTATTGTTTTTTTATTGCAAAAATGTCGTATTTAAGCCTATTTTATTTATCTTTTCTTAGGGCTGAAACAATATCATTTTATTTAAATCGTGTATGCGCCAACGCGTTAAAAAAGTAGACGCAAAAGAAAAAAATCGTTTAAACATTTTTTTTTTTTTTTTAAGTTTTAATGGCTTTCATGGTATTTTTTTAGTACATTTTAACCTTTGTATTTATAAATCTGGCTTATAAAAATGGTGTTTACTTTCTTATGTTTTTTTTTGACTGTTCTGATCACGATTGCTATATACCATGTCATGAATGTGTTTTATCTGACGCTCAAGTTGCAAACACTAATTATTGATACCGCTTTCATCCCAATAAAAAAATCGTTGTTTAAAATGTAAAAAAGCTTAAACAAGTTTCTATGCACAGATTCTGTAATATCTAGTAGTCTGTGCATTTTTTGCATGTCAAAGTTGCATTTGATTGCTTAAAAGGCTATTTATTACAGGATTTAATGTTGATAGATATACAACCAAATTTATCAATTTGATATGTGAAATGCATGAAAACACAGATTATATTTCGAAGTATATTACCATTTGTATATTGTCATGCCAGGAAGAAAATACGAGGACCTCATACCGTTGTTCAAACAATGAACAAATATATTTCTTTTTTAAATTAAAAGTGAGTATATAAATTTAAAAGCGGACTCTCTTGACATTTTTACTATTAATTTTTTGCTTTTATGTTTGAATTAATAGAACGTAAATGTATTTTTGATTATATTTAGAACATACAGAATATTTCTAAATGTGTATATTTTTCTCGATATTATCTCAATATAAAAATGCAAATAATTTTAAAGTTAATAACTTGAATCGCATTACCCTTCTGTAGCGGGGATTATTGACCAAAATATTTATATTCTTAAGTATTTTAAAAGGCTTTTATATGCAAATTTTAAAATTTCTGTATTTTTTGTATATATTTATATTTTATGTAAATATCGGTATTGTGATATTAGCTCTCTTTTTCGCTTTTATAATAAAAAAAGTCGTTTAAAAATATTTAACGATAATTTAGTTTGAAAAAAAAACGGTAGCACTATAAGTTAAATTTGTATAGGTTTTGATTAAAAAATTCAAAAAAAATAATAATTTAATACTGTAAACTATGCTATAAAACAGTTTGATTGTGAGTTTTTTTCTATTGCTGTTTTGTATCAAAACACAAAAAAAAATTGCTGATTACTTCTATTAGAACAATGCAATGTACTTTT
>JAQFYM010003282.1:0-19200 GCA_034694785.1 Agrenia bidenticulata | reverse complement strand
CACGAGGGTGGTTGTGCGTAAGCCCACCCGTAGCATTGTCACCCGTCTCGCCTGTCGAGGGAATTCCCTGTAGCTTTTTTAAAAACGCATCAAAACTATGCGTGTGACGTTACGCTCATCAAGTACTCCACCGCTCGATCGGCATCGCCACCCGCCGCACGCAATGCAGGGATAATCTGTAAGTAAAGGCAGTATGTGAACCACAACGCATAACGGGTGTTGCACGTCATTCTCGTCGAATCCCATCAATCGAAGCTGCTCAACCGTTTTGCTTTCAGCGTTACGCTCCTCGCACTGTTGCACACCCATACTTTCTTCCTTACTGCACTTTTGTTCCTTGTTACTTTCTGAAGCAAGCTCATCTTGTTTCTCCACCTTCTACAATCGCACGTTAGTTCCCTTCCCGTTACACCGCGCACGTGGAAGCAGGAAACAAAAGAGTCACAATTGCGTTTACACAGGGCGTTGCAAACATGATAATAACGCTTCCTTCTCCAACATTATAACTCCCAAGTGTATTATTATCATCAAGTTGTGTTCCTAAACGTTGTAGTCAAGGCCTTTTGTCTTCTTCCTTTCTACAAGAACACTAACCTCGAAAGATGAACTTGAGTGCATACCCAGACAAGCCTTTTGCTTCTATTGTCCTTCTCTTCAGCGAATCAACCTATCACCTTAACGCCTTTTGCAACCAACCAATTGAAAGAAACGCATACGCACGGTCGTCTCTGAAGTAACAGAAAACTCGCACTTCCACTGAGTGATGTCCTTTACAGTCACCTTCATGAGGGCAATTTGAGTAGTGGGGAGAGAAGAGAAAGCTAACGTGACTCCATCTTGTATAGGATGGCGATGAAAAGGATCCAGAAGGAGCTTCAAGATATGCTAAGGGATCCACCAACCTTCTGTGCTGCAGGTCCTGACGACAATAACGACATGTTTCATTGGACAGCGACCATCATGGTTAACCGTAATGGTGCAAAAAGACTAACTTGACTATCCCTACAATTCCAGGGATCGACGGATTCGCCGTATGAAGGCGGCGTCTTTTTTCTTAAAGTTCATTTCCCGACCGACTATCCGTTCAAGCCACCGCGCGTGGCGTTCACGACGAAGATCTACCATCCCAATATCAATACAAACGGTGTAATATGTCTGGACATCCTTAAGAACACGTGGTCGCCCGCATTGTCGATAGCCAAAGTATTGCTTTCCATCTCGTCGCTACTCACCGATCCTAACCCGGATGATCCACTGGTTCCCGATATCGCAAGAACATACAAAGAAAACAGAGATAAGTACAATCAGACTGCGCGCGAATGGACGCGTAAGTACGCTATGAGATGAATAAATAAGTTTAAGGAATCCTTCATTACGGTTGTGCTTATATGCCACAACTGGTTCCTATGGAAACAATGCGCATCTCGGAATGCGTATTTATTAAGAGTGGCGGTATTCATACAATCCTGCGTTGCTCAAAGAGCCTTTTCAGGTAAAAGACTTGACTGAGCGACATGGCGATCACTACCAACGCTTCAAATATGGACCAATAAAGTACTCGGCGATGAGTACTTTCGTTGACTAAACAGTATTCGTGCGAGTGAGCAAAGGGAGAAGAAGTGTACGAATGACACTAAACTCTTCGAATGGGTAATCTCCCGCATCGCCAGGTAAGTGTTATCCTCCTTCACGTTGTAAAGAACATTCGCAAGCTGTGGCAGTAATTCTTGTAACGAATCCTTCTCTTAGCAACCGATGAGCGACATGGATAATACTACGGGCGTAGTAGAAAGAGCCGACCTAGCACTTCTTCGGGTACAGCAATGTGTTGCTTTGCCGATCTAAAGTCAAACATCAGCTCTTTCGGCGTCATTGTCGACATCTTGTTGCTGAAACAAAGTTTATGCTCTCCCTGCGCCGTAAATTAGCGCGTTCTAAAGGGGATAAACAACAAAATGCAACAAACATCCTCCTTGGCAGCTAAAAGAAGGCTATCCTCCGTCTGTCTTTCGACGCTGTACAAAACAGTTGCACTTGGCCCATAAAGCTGAGATAGTGGTAGTGCGCATAACGCGATCAAGACCCACTTTGACATCAATGTCCAGAAACCCACCCTGAAAGACCTGAAAACTCAAGGCGAGTGCGTCACCCACGAAAACTTTTTCGTAGTAGCAATTTTCGCCATGTGCATCAATAAGGATAAAGTAAGCTGCTTGAATCGCCCTAGTGACCAACAGCACTACACCTACTAAGGCCCACATGGCAATTTTTTCCACTCCCTTTTCTCTTGGCTCTCACTATAATAATTGGGCACCATATTTTTCGGGTCCAAATTGAGTTGGTTAGGAAATGTGCGTTTCTCTCCACTTTGAAAGACGCAAAGTGGGTGCACTCTCGTTTTTAAAAAATGCTATTCGAACGCATTTTTCATCCGTTGGCCATAAAACTTATGGAAATAACACTACGCCAACAGTAACAGACGTTTCAGCTCTTTGCTTTCGGGAAGGACGAACATTGTTTGCGAAAAGTTGCAGAACAGTTAGTAAAAGTCCTTCAGTTACGAGAAGGAATAAAACAGGAATAGTAGTAAACGTTATTGCAAATGCGCCAACTTGATGAACAAAGCTATCCCGCAATCGGCTTAAAGGCATGCCGAACTACACCGCTAGTCCTACGGAAGGAATAACAAGAATGACAACAGCAATAGCGAATAGAAAACATTCTTCTAGTTCAAATTGAATCGCATCTCCGATCCCGCTTTTATTAAGCCATCGCCTTGTACTTTGATATCAGTTCGCATACTTTTATTACCGATTCGGATTGCACATCCATTCTGCGATCAGTAGCATCTTTAGAAGGTTATATATGTACATAAGCACAGGCGATGCGATTTAGACGCATTTAAGCACTCTTATACCCCGTAATGATTCTGTCTCACTAATGTAAGCCTTCCATCGCGTTACACTTGCGTGACATTCTTCCAGTAACCTCATTGCTTGCTCGCACGCCATACTGTCCAAAAGTACTTTTTCCTCCCATTGGTTTCTACCACTCGCAATGAGCGCAGTTTTCAAGGTTGCATTCTGCAAGGTATACATACATACATAAAGTGAGACAGTGCACGCAAATGGGCGTGTTTACTATGTAAAAAATAGTTCCAAACCTGCAACCGCATCTTTTGAACTTCTTCACGAAGAGCGCTTATTGTAAGCTAAAAAGCGCACCTTGAGTACGTCCAACTAACCATTTTTATCATCACCTTCTCCATGCCCATCGGTAAAGGTTCAATTGCTGCGGGTGTATCCGTCAAACTTTTCTCAGTTTCACACAAAAGTGTCCTTTTATTCTCAGCGTCGCTTCCTCCTTTGTCATCTTCCTCCAACTCGGATTTTTCTTCTTTTTCCTTAAAGGTGCGATTTTCATCGCTCTTTTTTTGCACTAGGGTGGAAACTCCGTCACTACTTGAATCCACTTGCGCATCAAACGCCCTTACGTCCACCTTTGTATCTTTTGTATCCTTCGTTTCCTCTTCCTCTTCCTCTTCCTTGTCAAACACGTTTACGCACGATGATGGGAATATCCCGAGCACACGGGTTCCATCGTTTCGCCGCATTCGACCTTTGTACCAGCTGCTATCCACAGGAATAACTAACTAAGTCAGCAATCACATCGGTGCAGTGTAAACACTCACGGCTTTGCACAAGTTGATTCTTGACAAGGCAAAACGAGTTTCCCTGATAGTCGCACACAGCGCGGGCAGTGACGCATTCGTGATACCCAGGAATGCGTTTTAAAATGCTCTTCAATTCCATGGTGAGCTTAGTGTACAATGGTGAGCTTAGTGTACAGGGAGAAAAGAAAAGCACCTTTTTGCGTAGTTTATTGTCATTGAATTGGAAGAGGTAATAACAGCCTAATGAACGTGTGCAAATGGCAATGTTCGCTTTGGCTGAAACCTCTGACAGCCATAAATTGCACAAAAAAGTCACCGCAAACTTTGTAGCGTGTACGATGCGACAGGAAAACCGAAAAAATGTTCTAAACGAGTCGGTACAAAGGAAGAACAAAGAATACCCAGCTACCTCGTCCGCAGAAGTTGCCGCAAACTGGTAGTTTTCGCAATTTTTTTGAAGCGTGAGGACAACTTTCTTTCCATTGTACCAGACTCTTTCACTCTCCTCAAAGTCATAGCACACCACGTCCAACGCGAAAATTGCCACTTCGCTCATTGGCTAATAAACTTTACACTCTCCCCACCCAACAATGGGATTGGATGGCTTTTGACAAACGAACCCTTTTTATTGGATAAAAATTCTTGGCGATAAGCAGTTATCGTTTTTTCCTCCTTTTCGTTGCGTCTACGCGCGCTCTTATCGTAAGAAATTCGTCTTCGCTTGGAGGCTTTTCTCTAGTGTAAGAATGCACTCGCTTTTTAAAAAAAAACTACCAAAGCTTTCCGTCGTTTTCCATACTTACACTCTAAATCTTCCACAAGTGCCGTCAAGACACGACTGTTCCGCTGTTGGTTAGCATTGATCATCTCACACAGAGCCTTTTCTGAGAAATCACAGGAAATAGCATTCTCCATAACGTACAGTTGTGCTGTTTTCCTTGCCCGACATTCCCAACTCGCGCGCCAGTTGCTCTGCTTCTTCCTTTTCTTTTGCCGCCTTTTTGTAGTTAGAGAAACAGCATAAAGGAAAACATTATCATCCAATATCCGCTATGGCATGCCTTTTTCTTGCGTTTCTTTTGCTTTTTAGCGTCGTCACGTTGCCACTTCTTTAGTCGAGGAAGTTCGCCACGATCAATGGCAGCATCAATTTTGGCAACGAAGCGTGGCACATCGTTTACGTCGGAGCACATGACTTTTTCAAGAATGGAGTCGATGCAACCTATAGAAAGCCCCATTAACGCTACCACTACAGGTCGCACATGCACTTAAAGCATAAAGAACCTTTGCTATCCATGTAAACGCTCTGAACATCGGCCCATTCCTCATCGGACTCGCGATAGAGCCTTGCAAACGCCTCGATATCGTCAACTGTAACCTTTTTGTAAAAGTTTTGCACATGCTCCTTCCAGCTGCCATTCTGCAAGAAGTGGTATAAACGAAACTCCTACTCTTCGAGAGGACGCTGCACCTTAATATCACCACTGTCGTCTACAACACTTCCAGTCTGATCGTACAGTGCGCGTTGTTGCGGATCTGTCAATATCTCATACACTTTGAGCAATAATTGAAAACGAATAGTGGCTGCTTCTCGTTCATTCTTCTTAACACGATCGGGATGGAGTTGTAGTGCGCGCTTGTAGTAGTTTTGCCTTAATTGCTTGCTTTCAGCAAGTTCCTTCCCTTCCATACCAAGAACTAAAAAAAGTGTCGTTAGGCGTGCTAAGAGTCCTTTTTCACCCGCTCACTCATTTTTTTTTCGCACGCACACACGCACACACTTCAGCAACAGACAAGAAGCATACTCTCGTAAAGGCTGCATGTTCCAAAGGCTTCTTTCAGACTCTGTGTGAATGTCTTCATGACTTACTAAAGCAATTAGCTTCAGAGTCCATTACCTTTGCTACTTATCAACCTTTTTTGCTTCTTTCCTTCGTTAAAAGCTTCTCTTGGACTAACTTTGATGGTATGGCTTACTGTAAGATATACACTGACGTGAGTTATCTATCCTCCAATCACCATCAAGTAACCGACCAATCGGTTTGTCTCTTTATGATCCTTCTCTTCACTTAGTTGTCCACTTCTCATCTTGGCTTAGGAAGTGGAAGTCGCCAAGGGAATATTAATGCTTTTAGAGCTTCTAGTTCACTGTGAGTGTTTTACCTTTTGCTTTGGTCCTTCTAGTTCTACGTAGTAAATCGCATTGGTAGAACCCTTCTCTCCCTGTACTACAAGTGTTTATGATGAGCAGTAGCGTGTCATACGACTCTCTCTACAAAAAGCAACAGTCAAAAGAGCGTGTTCTCAAGTGCCAAAACGGTAAAAAGGAGCAAAGGAGTTCTGTAAAGCGTGCAGCAGCAACACCTGTCAAAACACCAACAACAACCTTTTTTAACTCTGCGGCCTCGGTTAACCACGGTTTTCCATTCAACGCTAACAAGACGCAATCACAGAAATCGCCTACGGCTTCTCCATCCGCTTATAATGCAACTCCAAAGAAGAGTAGTGGTGGGTTTCCGTTTAGTGCTACGCAAACCGCAACGTTCAACTTTGCACCTTCATGTGCAGGATCGGCATTCACTTTTAGCGCAACAAGAACACCTCGCAACAACAATGAAACTCTCGAAAGGCATTCTGTGCACACACCGTCCGCAGTGTTCCATCGTCCATGCATGTTTTCCTTTTCTGTTGACGAACCTCCTCCAAAGAGAAATGGCGACGCGCTGTACTCATCGGACCAATCGAATTCTGAAAGTATCTTTTCTGGTGCGAAATGCGATTGCGTCAATGGTACGCTCTCTTTTAGAAACAAAAATAGTCCATCTCCAGGATCCCGACATGTTTCTAACGCGGAGCATGTCTTTATCGCTGATCCGTGGGTTTTCAATACCAGTTCGCAAAACGTGGGTATCAACAGCACGCCGAAACCACCATCGTTAAAGCATGACGCTAGTAAGACGTTCTACCGCAACACTACGGGATACACTGAAAGCACTAGCAGCACGCCCAACTCAGAGGCATTAAGGAAGGAAGCTGAAAATACCGCTCATAGTACACCACCTGTATATTTCTACGACAATTCGCCAAGAGAAAAGAGTACTACCGAATGCGTGAATAGCAATAGCGCACCGTTTACACTTCAACGCGATAAGGTGAACAGCGTGTCGCCATTGCCAAGGTGGGACTTTCCAAGCATCCGAAAGGGTGCCCCTTCAGTGTTTGGGCATCACAGCTTTGGAAATGTCTGCGCCGCAGCAATGTTTCCTTCTTCGGGAAACTCTTCGTCCGATTGGGGATCCGACAATTTGCCATTTCTTGAGCGTACCGCAACTACACCGAGTCCATCCTCTCCTTTTCTTTCAAAGTACACTGCAGCCTCCAACTCGCAGTCACCAGTGATTCGCACGACCGGGTTGGGATATGCATCCCCAAACTCGCAACCCTTCTATAAGGATACGCCTTTTAGTTTCGTTCCGGACAACGACGACTACAAAGCTAAGAAGTCGTCGTACACTGTCACACCAACTTCCGGGTTCGGGAAGCGAAAAACGCTATCACCTCCCGTAGCAGAGCACTCATGGAACTCAACAATCCCACTAGAACCAGAAAAATCTCTTTGGGACGCGCAATATGAAAGCGATGCGAATAAGAACGATGCCGAAGTGTTTTATTCCCCGCCAACAAGTCCCCAGAGTTTGAAAAAGACACAGAGAAGCGGCTTCGTGTTTAACAATGACTTGATCATGCCACTCTTTGGATCTTCCCATTCATTCTGCGAAAATAATGCGACGCCGATGACTCCCAGACCCCCCTTTGACCAATCAATGTACACACCAACGACGCACTATTCCCAGGTTTTTATTGGCTAAATACTGTTTGCTTACAAACTTGTCAATGTACACAGGCAGCCGATAGCATTGAGAAGAACAGGGTTGAAGGTGTTCTATTATACAAAGCGGCACAGTATGAGTGCGCAATTCAAAAGTTCACTGGTAATGGCGTAACATGGACCAGACAAGAGTTTATCGCTTCCGATAGACGCACTTGCCGTTGTTGTTCTTGGGCAGGAACAAAAACGCTCAACGTGCTATCACAATCGTGCCATGTGTCACTGGAAAATGGGTACCATAAAGTGCGCTATTGACGACTGGACCGCAGCGCTGGTGGGGTGTGTGCGGTTAGGGGAAAATGGCCAGTTCCCCACATGCATCAGGCAATGAATCCCGATTACACAAAGGCATCGTTGCTTCTAAGTGATGCTTATATTCGCATCGGAGAAATTCAAAAGGCGGGCGAAATTTATGATGCGATCGTTCTTCCGCCACAGCATGTATGTTGCGTGCAATAAAACCCCCTAGTAAACAACATGCTTCGCGACTGCTTATTGTCTAGGCTTATGCCAGTGTTCTTGCCGAAAAAAACAATCATTTCCGGAACATTGTTGCACACAATAAGCACATTAGCGATAGTCTTGGAAAAGGTCGGTGCGACGGAAAAGGATGTCACATGCACCTTCATGATAGCACCACCGCATGAGCTTACTAAGGACGAAATCACTAAGGCGCTTCAGTCGTGCGAGGTACTCGTCACACACTGCGATCATTGTATTGAGTTCCAAGTAAAACGGTAACTTGCGAAACTCCAAAACCAAATCATGCAGCAACGATAATTTCTAGTGCTTCGCTGTTGCGACTGGGCGGCCACTATGCAAAAGCGTTTTCGGAAATTGAGGCACTCCACGTCAACAAACAGTTTAGTGCATTCTTTTCCCGCAATGCGACTATATCTCCCACTTTCTTCTTTTAGTCTGTACACACAATGCGAATACATAAGCATTTGGCAAGAAAAGGCGCTATGCATGTACTACTGCTACACCTTTAATGATACAGAGTTGGTCGAGTACAACGCACTAGTCACTTTTTGCCAGAAACACTGCCTTTTGTTACCACAAAGGTTATACTACTCTGCGCTTTTCGTTGTTTTTCCTTCTGGTAATGCGTTTTCCTTTTTGTAGGTGCGAAATGGAAATCAATGAGCTCTTGCAAGTAACGTTGCCATCTATCGGCAATTCACGCCTTTATTGTTTACTTTCCACTACCCGTTATAGCGGCTTGTCATCATGAAGAGCAGAAAGACGGAAGCCAACCGTCTCTTGTTGGCGCGTTCATACGCAAAGGCAATTGCATGCTATAATGAATGCCTTGAATTGGATAAAGTAAGAGCATGTTTGATCGCTATTGACAATGCGTTTTTCCATAGCGCCATTCTCTGTACAATGCCATTATATACCTTAACCGTGCGCGATGCTTTTACTACATTGACAAGCTGGCCGAAAGCATGCGAGGTTCGCCTAAACCATCAAGTGCATCATGGTTACAACGCACAGATTGCGAAAAAAGTATTGCTTCAAACAACCATTACGTGAATGCGCAGGCCTTTCATGCACGCCTTGTACGCCTTTTTTATGCGTTTTATGCCACAATACACTCATATGCTATGGAAACGGGCAGCTACTAAAGATGGGTTGTCTTGATAAAGCGCAAAAAGAAATAAAAGTGCTTCTTGTTGCACACCCCGCTGATCGCAAAGTTGTTAATGTACATAAAGAAATTGCTGGTCGTGCGAAAGAGAACTACGAAAAAGGTTGCGTTTTGACGGGTGTATGAAAGTCCCTCATTTGTTTCTTTCTTATCATCCATTTTTAGCGCGAATCGCACTGGAGGAACAGCTCAAGACAAAGAGCCATTACGTGATATTGAATGTCCATCAAGACGCAAGCGAAGTGGAAATAAGAAAAGCTTATAAAAAGGCGGCATTGCAATGGCACCCCGACAAGCAGCACCTAAGCAGCGATGAAGAAAGTGTTCTGGCATCTGTTCACTTCAAGCGTCTGCAACAGGTTTTTTTTTTGCTTTCCGACTTGTATACCGGTAGCTTTTGGTTCCTTTTGGTTCCTTTTCTCACCTTTCTTTCGTATTTAGGCCTACGTCGAACTTATGGATCCACGAAAGCGGAATCGTTACGACTCGGAACTCCGACAACAACGCTTCAACAACAAGAAAACAGCATACAACAACAGAAGAGGCTATCGATAATACACACAAAAAAGCCCCTTTCCTTTTATTAGAGCTTTTCTTGCAACTCAGGCAATGCTTTGAACAGATCGGCGACCAATCCAAAGTCTGCAATCTGTTCCTTCTTTCGCGCACTGTTCTCTTGCGCGATTGGTGCATACTTGGAAGATAGGCGCTTGAGGATCCTTATTGATTGCCACAATCACTTTTGAGTCTTTCATCCCGGCAAGATGTTGAATCGCACCCGATATACCAATCGCAATGTAAAGTTCGGGTGCTACAATTTTGCCCGTTTGTCCAACCTGCAAGTCGTTCGCAACATAACCTTTCGGATGGGCGGTTAGCATTCTCATATAGCGTACCCACTCGCCTCCACACCTTACCCGCGTCCACAGCTGCCCGTGTAGCACCTACAGCAGCCTTCAGCTTTTTTGCTAACTCGTAGAGTAGTCGAAAGTTTTCCGCACTATCAAACGCGCGTCCACCAGAAACAACGATGCGTGCCGTCGTCAAATCAGGGCGTTCCGTGTCGGGTACAGTCCTCTCTAGGAATCGACTGCGTGCATCATCGTTGTTATGGAACTCCATTGTCTGCATACACGGCTACTTTGCCACGCACCATGTACAAGCGCAGAAGCAAAAGCAATTGTACTTCAACTTTGGCAGTGTGGCTTCCATCACTGCGAGTTGCGGCAGGGAATGCTGTCGTACACACACTAAACACCTTCACCGCGTCACGCATCTTCACCGTGGCAACAGCGTTTCCTGAGCACACCCATGGAAACGCAGCTCCTCACTGCCCGACGCACCCGCGTAAATCGGGCGTACAAATGTTTCCATGTCAATAATGTGTGTAACTCCGGAAAGCGGTGACACGTCAAGTAATGCAGAAAGTCGTGGAAGAACATTCTTCCCAAAACTCGTTGCCGGTGCCGCAATGTGTGTAAAGTGTCGGCTTTTGTGCAGTTTCGCAACTGCAGCTGCTATGGGTTCGGCGAGAAACCCAGTAAAAAGTGCGCTTTGTGCGACAACAACGTTGTTTACACCATCTACCCCAGCGACATTGACAGCTGTCTTGGCGCAATCTGTCCCCAAGACGACAGCTGTAAGAGTTCCACCGAGAGAAGCAACGGCTGAGAATGTCTTTAGCGTAGCGTTATTAGCCTCAATGCCGTTATGGTCAACAATGACACAGGTGTGAATTGTGCGACTCAGCTGACGAAGTGCTACTCGCATAATGATTGGATACAAGTACTGCCATTTGATTGGTACAGCCTCCATTCCTTTATCACCTTCATAGAGACGGTGGAAATTCTTTCTTCTTCCCTTGCTCATGACTGCCTTCCCATTACTTCCTACACAGACGACACTGCCTTCGTTATTAGCTCATACGATCCAGAACTTTTGGCTAAGCAATGGCAAAAGGCAGCGACACAAATGGAAATAATGTTCAAAAACGACTACCAAGCACTCACTTAAGACCAAAGGTGTCTTTCTGCCAAGGCACAAGAAGGCACCCAAAAGTCCTCTCGGAAGAGTGGGATGCCCAAGTTGCGTGGTGCGAGAGTGCAAGGTAGTTTGGGTGGCCTTGGATAAACGACTCCTTATGACGAGCGCATATCGAGAGCACTCTTTTGCAATTTTTAAAGAAGACTTGGAAAATCAAATTAGTCTTGGACCATGTGGTTATTGCGAGTTGACGTTCTATGCAGATAGCACTTCTCTAAAAGCACCATCTTGAAAAAGCTTCTCTATAGTATGGATAATGACGTATCACATGTCTTTAAAGACAAATGGTTGTGTAATTTGATTGGTCGCCTCTCTAGTAAAAACACTTCTTTCAAGTGGTGTATTATGGGCCAATGAACACCTTTCATAATCATCTTCAGTAAAACGGTACCTTAAAAATGAGTCGAGCTACCCGTATAAGATCAAGAGTAGTAAATTTCTACTCCCCTCACTTCTCACACTGGACTCCAGGGTGGTGCATATGGATGCATTCGTAGAAAGTCCAGTAGCCATCAACTGCGCTGTTTATGAGTTATGGTTGCAAGGGTGCACTGCAGAACAAGCCATGAAAGTAGAAGGCTTGGCTCCCTATGTTAACCAGCAGTACCGCGACTTTGCACTCCTCCGCCATTACCTCAAGCATCCCCAGTATCTCGCTACCCAGTGTTTCTTCCAGTTTTCTCCCTCTACCCAGCGTTATCTCCTTGAAACCTACTACGCCATTGACGGTACTCACTGATTCGCGCACTTTTTTGGGCTGCTGATGGTAAAAAGACCCTAAAAACACTCGCCAGAACCCGTTGCACGAGAAATCATTGGGAAGCGACTTTCTTCGCGAAACATAAAGGAAACCGATATGAGCATAAAAACGGGTATTCCAGTGGGTCGCTGCAAGCTTCAGTTTGCCAATATCAAACGCATCTACCGTTCTCTGGAGAACAACGAGACAGATCACATTGCAAACCGCATTATCGGCAAGTTCTCCCTTTCTGAAAGTCTTGCGGCCGTCTATGCGCGCATTGTTTTTCTTTGTGCAAACCGTATTTACTGCCGAAAAAAACGGCTCTCTCGTTATGGTCTTGATGACTTTATTGTGTGCACTGGGTGGATGATGGAGCACTGGACAATCCACCAATCCCTTTCGCTAGACATTACCATCTTCGCTGTGATTCGTCAGTTGCGACCTCTCATTCTCGATAAGAATGCGTTGGTTGATTGGCGCAATCTTACTAGCGAAGCAATAAGCAGCAAGACAATCATCCCAATTGGCTTTCAGAAGCTTTTCAAACCCTTCGCCCGCGCTCTTATTGCCATTGGGGCGAGTCTGACGTCAAGCAAACACTTGCAAAGGTTCTATGAGACTGTGTGTGAAAATGTTGCGGAAACGCTGCACTGTTGTCATTGGACACATGAGAATGTTGCCTTGCTGTGTGAAGCAATGGTAGAAGGCCTCACGCGCCTGCCTATAACTACCGAGGCACACATTGCTGCAATAGGACGCTTCTTCCGGGTGATGAGTTTCTGTATCCAACAGCTTTTATAAAGTTTAACTCTATGCCAATGGGGCGAACAGAGAGCATCTTCAGAGCGGCGCGCTCTCAGAATGCTCCTCTTTATTGCGTTCCTTCTTCCTTGGCCTGGATGAAGCACTAGCCCAACACGCTAGCCATACATGTAAATCAGTAGCCGGATAGTGTTTCGCTCCGTAGACAGCTACAGTATCTTTTAGTTGCAGTACAACTGTGCCTTGAAAATGCCCAAGTTACCGTTCCCTCTTCCAATGCTGACCATCGAAAGGTTCACATTGTGTTATGGTCTGGTCCCACACTCGTTCTTAGCAACTTTTAAGCTACAGTGAGTCCCCACTAACACTGATTGGTTCCCACGTTCGATGGAAGATGTCCCACTGAAAGTAACACTAATAAACGCAGTCGAGGAGTGTTGGAAGCTCATCGTTGCACTCTTCACTGCATGGGAAACTCAGGTAAGGGAAGAACCGCTTTGGGTAGGCGTTACACTGTCAAACGGTCAAAGGACATGGCAACCAGCGAAGCCATTCTTGAGCGTATAATGTCAACGAACGCAATAATACGCAGTGGCGCGTCGTTGAGTATGAACTTTCTTGGGTGGGAAAAGGAGAGTAACTGCTTTGGATGGTGACAGTAGCCGAGCATCAAACGAACGAAAACCGACTGCAAAAAATGGACATTCTTCTGGCCGAAGAGGATGGTGTTCTTGTTGAATTGGCCACACAATTGCGAAAAGGTAGCATTGTTAAAGCCATCAACCTTGTGTGTATTGAGAAGGGTTATAACAGCAGAAAGTCTATTGGAACAGACGCTACAGAGGCGTGATGCGAAAGACGGTAAATGGGTGACAAAGGGAGATCCTCATCTAAAGTACAGCAATCCAATCAAAGCACAGAAGGAAGCGCAAACGTAGATGATGTGATTCAGTACAGCGGGTTTCTGGGCTACGCTGTTGGCCCGCCGTTCCGGTGGGAACCTGCGCACGATTTGGCTCCCTTTTATGGACCCTTCCCTAAGGATGCACAAAAGCTCCTGTCGCATTTTAATACAGCACAAACAGGTAAAAAGTGTGTGACAAGGAGAAAAGATGAGGTTGGAGTGGAGAGAGAAAGAAAAAGAATCCCTTCGAGTGTGCAAAGTGTACACACTCTTCTCTTTCAGGAGTAATGAACACACCGCTATTAACACCGCACGACCCAAGCCCCACAAGGAGCATAATCGCCATTACCAAACAAGGTATTTCTTCATAGTGCAGTGCAGTAGTTATGGTGGGTGGGTGTACAGTTGTGGACGACAACGAAACCAGCGCCGAATCGGACGTATCCTTCTTCTCGGATGACTGAACAAATTTATAAACCCGTTAATTGTGTGCTTTGTTGCCGATCGTTATCGCTTATGATTTTGTGCCTGTTTCGTCAGTAAGTGCGATAAACTTTTCAGCGTCCGTCAAAATCAAACTTTAGCAGCAATTGGATTATTTCGGGAATGGCAAAGTTGGTGCCAATGTAGTCTGTAACGTTGACAAAATTAGCTACGAGTTCGCCTTGTGTGTTACTCCCTCATTAGTCGTTCCACAGCTTCACCAGCCAAGAAAGCTCACAATACGGATAGATAACCTCCTCGGTAAACCAAAAGCGTCGGTAATCCATCAATGCCATGAAACTTTGCGCTGAGTGTCGCTGCGTTCACATGTAAGAACTTGACATGCGGAAAATCGCTCGACAGATAGTCAAGGCATTTATTCATGCGCAAACACATTGGCAATGTCTACATCGCCAATGAGAAGAGATGTGCGAAAGAGTTAACTCACGGGATGACTGAGATGGATGACAACACTTACTCGAGGATTTTCGCCATCGATCGCATCCACATAGTTTGTCACAGTAATTTCCTTTAGCATCCCAAATGTTCTACGCATTTTGAGGAATGAGCAGTGACTTGTCTTCTTCCCCTCTAAAGACACTCACTTTCTTCTCCCTTGGTGCTCTGCCAATCGCTTCCGATAGTAATCCTTCAGAAATTGTTCGTCATCATCATTCTCTGTTCTCTAGGAAAAAGGCAACGATGTGTGAGATGCTCTACACGTTCTGCGTTAAAGTCGTACACAAACAGAAAAACGCAAAGCCTCCTCGACAAGAAGCTTGTTTTGGATGGCTTTCTTTGCTACTTGTTCCCTCCGATAAGACTTGTAATCTTCAAGAACTGCCTTTGGACCCGTTTTAGAGTTTCCATAATATGCAGGAACAGCACTTGACTAGTTCGCCATCAATAACCCGCCTTGTTCTGAATGCGTTTCTCCTCACCTCCTCCGTAGAAAAAGGTTCAGAGTTGGTGGAATCCGTATCCGAATCAACATAAGCGTTTTGTCTAACTAACTCTGGCTGTAGCTGTTCCTCCAAGCTTTTAGTGTACATTCTTAGAGAAGAGGGCTCTCGTTCTTCTCTTCTGTTGGGCAGACTGAGGGGACACTCCTCATAACTCTTTCAGAATACACTTAACACAAACATAACTCTGACTGCTTCGTAGCGCATTAAAGCGCAGTGTCATTCGCATAAAGCGGTGTTTAACTTTTTATTCAGAGGAACGTTATATGGTCCCTTCCGATAACTCCCATCGCTTTGGTACGCACAGCAATTGTTGTGTGAAAAGGACACTGTCATTGTACACCGCTCTTTGCCTCGACTTTCAGTAAGAAGCATACCTTGACTCGGATGGGTTGCGACTATGCAGTGGTGTTTCAGAAAACTCCATCTTGCTACAATGAAGCGTTTCTTGGGACTCTTATCGCACTGTAGCGCGATTGGAATACACTCACTCTCTCGGTATTTTGTTATGGAGATAAGCGTCTGCCCTATGCGCACATTACGCATGGAGACATTCGAACAGGATACTGACTAAATTTTGCGTTTTTATATCCTTTATACGCAATCGTAGCACATTAACTAACCCATGAACCATCACCAAGCAACCAAACTCACAGGTGCATTAAAGAAGAAAATCGCAACAATAACAAACTATCATCTCGCCGTCGTAACTCAATACTGTAAAGGCTTACATAAGTCAGTTTATGGTGCTTTTTTCCACCCTAAGACGGTCATTTCGTTTCTATGGGCAGCTTTATCAGTCGCTGTTGAAAATGCCACACAATACTCAAAGGCAATGAACAAGCTAAGAGACAGGTGAAGCCAAAAGGAACGCTCTCCTTTCGAAAATGGGAGTGTTCAGGCTACACAAACTATGATCAAACTTGAAATCGTTTCTATTGGTAGAAAAAGGTGTTGTTACAGATTCGAGCCAATGAAATACCTTATTAATGCTAAATAAGAATAGCAATTGGCAATAAACTAATTACAGAAAATGAAAAAAAGTAAGTTTGTTTCCCTCTTCTCTATTCTCGTTAAATGAAGGTTTACAGCAATCAATGTGTGCTTTAGCCCAGCGCTTCAGCCTTTTCGTAAACTAACCAATTAAAGCAGAAAAATGCGAGGAGGCAAACTCGGTTTTTTCGTCTTCTCCTTCTTATAAAAGTGTTGGTTCCTTTTAGTCTTTTACTGGCACTACTGCGCTCGAGTTTCTTGAGGAATGCTTTCCTTTAGTGGTGCGTCCCTTCCTTCGTGAGGTTGTAACCAAGCCTCTTTTCCTTTGAGTGTTTTCTGCTCTTTTGTAGGTATTGGCTGCTCACAATGACAATGTTGTTGCATCTGTAGCGCTGCTGCTTGAAACAAATGTCCACACTTACAGTAGCCTTCCCTTTTCTGTCTCGTGGTAGTTTATTGTTTACGACGCAGGTTCGGATATCCTTCACCTCGCAGAAATGTTTCCGGAAACAGAACTCCATGTGCTCGATGCGTACTATACGAGTGTTGGTTACAGTATCGAAAAGGCGGTCGCTACGTTAGTCGCAGCGCAAGGAAATGTACGCCCGAACCGTTAACCATTATTTGTTTTTTCCGTTTGAACTTAGACGACTAACGAATCCATTCTACGCAATGTGCTGCCTCATTATTCGAAGCAATCGTTGCAAAACCTTCTTACAAAGTATGCAACTCTAAACGAATGCTTTGAAGCAGCCATCGATCGCCAGTCAAGGTGGAGTGCCGGTTGCATTGCTATTGTTTACCTTGTCCAGAAGAAAACATTTCCGGAAAGTTAGCTGTAAACATGTACGCTTCTTCTACAAAAACAAAGAGCTGCCATCAAGTCCGCTAATCGCTAACGATGCGACGTATTTTCCTGACTATTCCTTACGCTACCAAGACGCTCGTGCACATGTCTCTGACACCTGAACAGCCTCTTTAGAAAGAAACATTGATATATATAGGCTAACGCATTGTGCAAACTGCGAAACGAATGCTTTGTTCGCGCTGCACAATCCTTCAAGTCCAAGAACTACAAAGTAGCATCCTATTATTCCGACATAGTAACAACAATTGTTTTCGCAATTTGGATGCAGAAAACATCCTTTAGGGACATGATTATGCCGAATCCATACAAGTCGCTCATCACGATGCTAGTCTCGCCTTGTTGAGGAGTCGCTAGTAATAACAATACTTTAGAGTCAATGACATAATGCTTCTTTACGCTTTCTAGTAACAACGACACGCCAAGTGTTCTGGACTTGCATGGGCAACACGTGACGGAAGCACTCGATTTGTTACAACAAAGGATTGCCTTTTTAAAAAGTTTGTCTTGTAGTCGAGCACTTGGCTTTCTTCTCTCTCCCCCTCATTATTCATCGCAGATAACAACGAGAACAACCTCTGGATAATTACGGGTAGCGGTGCGCATAGGAAGCGAAAGCCGCGACTCATGCACGCAGTAAAAGACTTTCTTCAAAAAAACGGCATAACTTACAAGGAGGTGTCACGAAGCATTCTTTTGATAAAGTTATGACGTTTATTGCCGCACAACTTTTCGTGTGAGTTCGGGTCTGCTCGTTGTTTCGATTTCGTTGAGATCCTTAATGGTGTCAAAGTTGATTGCCGTCAGCATGTTTTTCGTCGCTTTATCAACATCCACACGTCCATTAAGCGAAGTAAGAGCAGAAACAGTTGGAACATAGTTGTCACGACGCTCCCTCTCTTCTTCTTGTAGCTTAATGGATATCCCATGGACAGGTCCTATAGCCGCACAGTTTCATTCGCCCCGCATCCCAACACTAAAAACGAAGAAAAGGCAACTTACTCACCTTTCTTTATACGCTTCATCAAATGCGTAACATAGCCAGCAATCTTATTGCGAAGGCGCTTGGAAGGAATGTCTGCAATTTCTTCACAGATACGCTTGTTGGTATGAAAGTCAAGGGTCATCCTTGTATAGTACTTTTCAATCATGACTTTTGAAGCCTTCTTAACTGTCTTTGTACGAACTCGCCCCTATAAAGAAGCGTTAAGGCTTTAACCAACTTTTTGCTTCATTAACCATTATCGTCTAAGGACCAATCAAAAGAGTACCCTTAACACCCCTTCCATTGTCATAACATGCTTTCTTAAAGAATTTATTTGGTAGATTGAAACCCAAATGCGGTGTTAAAATGTCACAGACACTTAGTGAGGTTCCAGATAATGTGTGATAAGAAACATTGCCCAGAACCCAGAAAGAAAACCAGTCACTAAGAAGAAGAACTTTGCATACTTGTTGCTGGTTGGCGTATCGCATGCCTGGGGAAGCTAAAAAGGCATATCAGTCTTGATGACAAGGAGTGAGAGAAGAAGAAGAACCATATCGTAGAGCGCTAGGTACAAAAACATCCCTGCAGTGATGAGAAACATGGAGCCAATGTTCTTTGGGTTCAACTGAACGCCAATAATGACGCCAATAAAAGACGAAAGCCCTTTGAAGAGGTGCGTTTTTGTACGGTTAGATGACTACATGGCAATCAAAGAAAGGGAATACCAACAGCAAAGTTTGCCATCAACGCTTGCCATTTAGTAAACCCGTTTGTAATGAGAATGGCAAAGTCGCTGATTTCTTGAGTAACTTCGTGAAGTAAAATAGCAATGGACGTCTTCAAGCCCGAGTAACTCGACGTACTAAAAGCAGCACCTGCATCATTCATTGGTCACACTATCAAGCAATAATGATGCAAGGCTTCCACAAAGCATACCAATGGTTATTCCATCGATAAAGTTGTGAATCGCATCACCCAGTAATACGACCCACGCTGCCGAGGTGACGCGCCGATACCACGGTAAAAGGGAACACTCCATTTCCCAATTGCTATCCTCTCCCATTCGGTCCCTTTTCCTCTTCTCCTCCGTCACTAAAAAGTTTAAGGGTTAACGCGGGTGCGTCGCACATTAACCAGCTCAGAAACCTTCTAGGCAAGTAGGAGATGAATGGTGATGGCCGTATCCGCACATCACAATGGTATGCTCCACGAGAAACATAATAAAGGCGCCCAATGCAATCAAGC
>JAQFYM010003281.1:0-19200 GCA_034694785.1 Agrenia bidenticulata | reverse complement strand
AAGTAAGTTAAAAATATTAGTCGTGCTAAATACATCTATATTTTTGAAACTTGTATGTTTTTGTGAACACCGTATTTTTGTTTGTACTCATGTCTCTTAAAAAAATTGATTTTGTGTTGCTATACTCTAAAAACGAGAATGTAGTGTATTTTTTGAAAAAGTTCTATAAAAGTATTTTTAGTGTTTGCTAGTACAAAAAAATTATTTTTAAAAGGCAAACGTCTATAATTTCTTTTTGATTAAACTTAATGCATGTGTCGCGGCATTCGGGGTTTTTTTTTTCTTAAACGGATTTTATCAATGTTTTGCTTTGCATTTTTTTCATCGAAAAATTAATTTTAACCCTAATAACATTCTTTTTAGTTGTGTACTAAAAGGCATACATCTTTTTTATTACCTATGTTGACTGCCATATTGTCAAGGATTGTATCAACGAATATAAGTTGATATATTTTTTTTATGTTTTTAAAACCACTATACAATAAGTTTTCCGTGATATGAAATACTTTGCAAACAGATGGCATTTACTTTAGCATAAGAACAACATGATTTCTATTGATTTATTTTTTTTTAGCAGGATGGACCGAGCAAATAAACGTTAAAAAGTACATGCTGAACTGTAAACAAATCAACGAACGCACCATAATATCTAGTATAGCGTTAGAACGGTGTATTATAACTGCAACTCACATTAATAAGCAAGTTTGGATAATCTACAACGTCGACGATAAATTCCTATACTTAAACAGCCTTCGTTTTTACAATTTTTAGCTAACTAAACAATACGAAATATAAGTTGTTGGGTTCCGAGTAAACTTAGTCAAAAATAATTATAAAGTAATCTCGCACTTTATTATATATCATCTTAAATAACAATATTTAATCATTTGAAACACAATCAAATGTGTCAAACACTGATTTGACTTGTATCGGTATATAACTAGGATTATTTGACTCGAACACCCCCTACTATATACCCGGTCAAATAATCAGGGCAATCGACATATTAACTTCCTATTTTACCTAATTTTTGGTTAAATATAACACCAATTTTTTTCCCTATTGATCTCTTTTTTTCATTAGATTTTTAATTATACCCCATCTTTTTCATGCTAGTAATCTCCTGCTGCCTACGCATTTTATTCTGAATCTTGAATTCTCTTTACTTTTCATTTTATTTTATATTAAATTCCTCTTGATGTTTTCCATTATATTCTTCATTTTAACCCATCAACTTAACCTTTACTATATTATACATCATATGTTCAATCTTTTTATATATAAAATCTATTATCTTATTCTTAAATTTTCTATGTAACAAAAACGGGCATTCGTACGTTTGGAGCCTCCTTTTTCGGTTTAAAGCCTTAATAAAAATTTGACGACTCTTAAGTTTATGTATAGCTTTACACAAAAATGCATAATTTTTGTGTATTTCTGTTGTAAGGCGATAGTGCTGCAACTTTGATCAAAGGGTCAATAAAACTTACGAGCCGTCAAATTCTTATGGGGGCTTAAACCGAAAAAGGCGGGCTTCAAACGTAGGAATGCCTAAAAACCTTGTTATTATACTATGGGTATTTTGCTTTTTCATTTTATTCACCATTTTTATCTTATTTATTATTTTCATTTTATTTCATTATTTTCTTTTTGATTACACGCCTATATTCAATTACTCGTTCATTAGTAAATAATCTAAATCTTCCGATTCTTACATTATTCTAATCTTCATTGTAATTTTCAAAGGATAAATGCAATAATACCCATTTTTTGTTTTTAAAAAAAAATTTAACCTATTTTAGATAAGCATGTAAAAATACCAAAAAAAAAGGAAAAAATACCCAAAGACAAAATAATAGTATTATACATTACTTTAAAAAAACAGGCAACAAAAAATAAACAAAAAGCTTAAACATCAGCAATAAAGCTTTAACAATTAAAGATATGCAAAAATATATATTTTTTTTGTCTTCTTCTTTTCTTTTTTCTTTGTTTTATATAATTCCCCCTAAATGACAGCCGGGACAGAACATATTATCACATCTATTACATTGTACACTCAGGTTGAAAGATTAGAGGTCAATTCTCTTTTTAATAACCTTAATACATTTGAATTGCTGGTAAAGCACATCAACTTTACAAAGCTGGAAAAGGTTAAAGTAAAAAGACATGATACGGAGCGCATTTACTTATCATGCGCATCGCACGCTTGCACATTTATTGCGAGGTGTTATTGGTCCATTAAAGAAGAAAAATTCAGAGTAACTAATCTTAATTTAGTACACCTATGTTTTACTGATAGTAAAACATACCATAAAAAATAAGAAATTATGTATATGATACATTCTTTGTAGGCTTTACATAAAACCAGATGAAGTTTTAGCAAAAGCGAAAAAGAACACACGTGCAAAATTATGTATGTTCTCAGCTCAAAAGGCAATAAAAAAGACTCAGTCACAAAGCAAAGACAGAGAATTTGACTATCTTTTTGCCTTTTTAAGTAACCTACGCAATATTGGCAATTTGAGTAAAGTTCGTGTTTCAGAAAATATGTTTGCATCCTTTATTATGATATATAGCATTAATCTGAATTTTATACGTTAAACAGAAACATTTTATATTTTGAGGAAACATTTTTATAGAACAATACAAAATTGACCTTATTATATGCAATCGGACAGGTGTTAATAACCATATAATTCCTTTTGCGTATTGTTTTGTTACGGGTGAGAGTGAAATGAACTGGAGTTACTTCTTGCAAAAGCTAAATACAAAAATTGATTTATATAATAATGAAACAAAATTAATGAGTGAAAGAGATAAAGATCATCAAGCAAGCCTTTCAAAATTATTTCCTAAGGCCAATCAATTGTTTTGCGCGCGGCATCTGGCCAAAAAAAGTAGCAAAAAAAGTTTAAAAGTTTATAGATAATGCAACTATTCCGGAAAGCAGTAGACTCTGTTGCGATTTCTGATTTCAATATAACAACCAATAACATAAAAATTATTAATCCGCAATGTCATGAGTATCTTACTACCACAAAGCCTGAAAGCTAAGCCCTCTGCGTTTCAAAAAATGCAAAATACAAATGCATATATAATAACTGCTCCGAATTGTGTAATGCAGCTATTTTGAATGCCCGTGAGTCGCCATAAATTGACTCGATATAAAGTCTCTATAATATGACGATGCGAACAGTTTTGACGCGTAAAAGTTAGTTTTAAGATTACAATTCTCCTTATATTACTACAGTTCTTAATATCATGAAGCAGCAAAAGAACGAAGCCCGCACTATGACAGTAAACCATCATTTAACAGCAACATACTTTATTATTAGCACATGGATGGTCGATCTTGATCCAGTTTCGTGTTCATGCAATTGTTTTTTTATGCATCGGGTTGCCTGCTGCTATATAAACGCTGCATGGTATTCGAAATTTATGTGCAGCGAAAAATTTATTTAACAATACTACTCACTTGATACGATACGAAAATTTTATAGCTATAAAATGCTGCCACTTGATACAAATACCTTAAAACAAGTAGCTTTTTACGGGCCTGAAGATTAAAAACAAAAGAATTGAACACTAAAGAAACGCATTAAGAGCAATAGTGAGTTAGAAAAAAATAAATTAATAAAAAACAATGGTTTATTTGATACATGTAAAAAGGAAAATATGCCAGATGATACTGAATATAGTTCTTATTCTGATGATAATATCATAGGTAGTTCTGATAATAACAATGACATTGACACTGATTCATAAAGTTCATTATATCATGAATGAATTATAGATAACAAGGCTTTTTTCAATAAAAAAGAATTAACTTTTTCTTCTTTCTAAAATTCTATAGCCACTCATTATTTACTGTAATATATAGACTGGTTATTTCATCTTATCTTTGTATGCATCTTTTCATTTGCAGTAGTTCTTTTTGAAATTGACTAATGTTGCTTTCCAAACTCCCATCAAGTTACTATCTTATGTTATTTTTCACTTATTTTGTTAGAGACCTAATTATACACCATTTTGTTTTTTGGTTTACTTAAATTTTTTATCTGCCATGTCTGTTCATATATTGATAACGATATTTATCTTTTTTCACTTGGGTTCTGTCCCTTCTGTCATTTAGGGGTAATTATATAAAATATAGAAAAAAGAAGAGAATAAGAAAAAAATTTTGAGTTTTTCATATTGTTAATTGTTAAAGGATTATTGCTGATGTTATAGCTTTTTGTTTATTTTTTGTTGCCTGTTCTTTTAAAGTAATGTAAAATACTAATATTTTGTCTTTGGGTATTTTTTCTTTTTGGGTATTTTTGCATGCTTATCGAAAATAATGGGTATAATTGGTCTTTTAAAGCAAAAAATGGGTGGCATTCCATTTTTCCCAATTTTGATTTTAGTTTTCATTTATAACTGATTATATTATTCATTATATTTCACAATATATTTCCCATTTTATTTTGTCGCTTTATTTTTCATTATATTTTCAATCATATACCCCTTATACTTCATACAACACGCCAGGCTTCTTCCATGGCTAATGCTGTCTAAATCCAATATTAAACTCGCCAGGCCCCCCTAGGCTTAAGTATACTATATTTATATTACCCAAAAAACACATGCCAGGTCCTCTGCCTGGTCAAAAATGTTTTTTTAGTCAAGGCCGCAGTTTATGGTCTGCACATATTCACGAAATATTTTCAGATTCTGGTCCCGCAGCTTATGTAACGTGGGTTGCCCCCGCAGAATCAACTTGTCTTTCATCTTCTGGCCTGCGACTAAGGTTCCTACCCAAGTTCTATTGGAATCTTTGAGTTGGTTAAAATTGAGGTATTTAAAATGAATCAGTTAGAACTTTGGGTTTCGAGAGGAACTTAATTAAAAAAATTTAAAAGTGATCTCTATATTTATTATATATATTCTTAAATAGCAATATTAATCCATTTGAAACACAATCAAATGTGTATAACACTAATTAGACTTGTTTCGGTGTTTTTAATAGGGAGTCTTCGACTCCAACATAAGTTACTTACGACAAGTAGATTTTTCACCTTTTCACTAATCGAAAACATTTATTTGGCTATTGATGTTTTTCAGAGAAAAGTAATTTTGCCCGGACTCATGATCTTTGAGTCTATGTTTTAACTGTCTATTATAAATAGGCAAACTTAGTATAGTTAACAATATATAGGCAATATTTTTTAAAAATGTTGCCACTATGTAATCCATTGCTTAATATGAAAATACTGTTTTTTATAGATTGTTTACGTATGTATTCACAGTATTGATAATGAAATTTCTACAATAACTGCCTTACAATATGATTTTTTTTGCAATATTCTTACAGCATATACCAGGTTTAAAAAATAAAATGAATATAGTAAACATGCGTACCAAAATTGACAAAGTTCTATTTACAAAAACTATACATCGTAACGTACTATTAGTTTCTTTTCGATATAGCTATTATCACATTCAACCTTAAAATCTTTGAAGTATTAAAACTTGCGTAAAAAGCAAAACTTCTATTACAATTAACCTTTTCATTAATATTGCATATTGTGCAAATCTCTCTGATGTATGCCCGAAATCGCAACCCATAGTTGCACTGTTTCTTTTTACCTTTTTGTACTATTTTTGTCTGCATTTTTTTACAAATTGTTTTTATCTGCAGTTTTTGTGTATCAATATTTTGCGTTTTTATCTGCATACTGTTGCAATTTTAGGAAGATGTTTTTGTAACAAGTTTTTAAGTAGATATGCATTGACTTAAGTTTTTAACACAAATCGACTTTTTTAAACAAAAAAACGCTAATAAATAAATTAAAAAACGGTCTAAATATCTTTATACCAATTTTTTAAATATAAATGAATGTGAAAACATATTTATGTGTAAAATAATAGGCAAATAAAAGACGCTTAGTATAAGTGTCCTTTACGATGCTGATTTTTTGTATTCATACTATAAAGAAAAACACTACAAGATAGTTTTTTTTAAAAAGATATAGATTAAATATTCCTATAAAAAATATATTGATCACCTGCATATAAAAAATAAAAAAATGGTACTTATAAATTTGTCTATATATGCAAAGAAAAAATATATTATATTTTTCAATACAAACGGATACATCAATTATGTTTGCTGCCGCTTCAAATGCATTTATTTTGACAGTAATAAAACAAATTGTATTTATACGGTTTAAGGGTTTACCGGTATGTTTTTTTTTACTTGTAACTACTACAAACAGCTTTTTGCATTTCAGATATATGTAGGGATTTTTTTATAGTAATAAAAGTTTTAATTGTGTTTTAACAATAAGCTACATGACTTTTGTTGTTAATCAGAACCTTATAACTATAGTACAGTATATCCGACAATTTTTGCATCCGATATCCGATCCGATCCGACTTTGGATCGGATCGGATCGGATAATTGCAAATCCTTTTGGATAGCAGTATTCGAAATTATCTGAAATATTTGCCTTTTTTAGTTTTTCTAACGAGAATATTAAAAATATTAGCACAAAATATAGAAATGAAACCATATTACGCCAGCTTGATATGAAAAAGCAAATAAGAATTTCTATATTTTTTTTGTACATTTTATCTTTTTTAGCGTATAAAAATGCCTAAAAGATGATAGCTTAGTTTTAACAATATGAAAAATGTTGTAATTTCACTACGACAGAAATTGTAATAAAAAAGCGTATTGTACTTTTTTTGTTATTGGTGTGCAAATACCCACGAAAAAAATATAGAATGAATATGCAATTCATTCTTAACAAATATATTGTGCAATCTATTATGATATTATGTCCGGAATATGTATTTGTTGGTAAAAAAACAACATTGCGAGTACGCATTACTAATTGCAAAGGTAAAATTGTTTGCATAGTACGTATTTTTTTTGTATGTAAAAAGTTTTTTTGCTTTAAATAACAATAAAGAATAAGATAAACGTGTAAAAGCTATTTAGTAATATTATTAATCAAAATTTATACATAAGCAGTGTATGAAATTAATTCTTTTTTATATTTCTTTAGCATTAATATATTTTCAACGTATAAAACTTATTTTTTTTTTCTAGCAAATAAAATGCTATGCAAACTAAATTGGTTTGCTGTTTATAGACAGCTTTTCCTGTTAAATGTTAATAAATTTGCGCGTATGAAAGAATCGCTTTATCGCAGTAGTCTTTTATCTATCTAATAACATATTTTACACAAAAATACCCCTTATGGTAAATTTAAAGATTTTCGGATATCGGATGAATTATTCGATTTACGTCTGATTCGGACTAGATCACTAACTAAGAAATACAAATTTGGTGGGTCGGATCGAATATCCAAACCTATCCGATGCAGTACTCTACTATTAACCAATTCATACAGTTACAACCAAAAAAACCACGAGTAAAGGGTATTGCAAAAATAAAATAACAACCACGCAAATATTTTTATTTGCAAAAAAAAATATGTACCGTGTAAGAACTAAAATACCCAGGCTTTTTTATTAAAAGTTTTTTTTTTTCCGTTCATATTTTTTACTTTATTTTTTATATTTCATAAGTATAAAAGAATTCATTGCGTAAAACTAGCGTAAAATCAAATATAGATTGTGCGTTGGTATGTTTTTTTCTATGATCGCATTTTTTCGGTACCTCTTATGTAGTAAAAAATGAACTACCCGGTACCCGGCAAAAAGCAAAATACCCGACCCGGTTACATCCTAGCTCTTTTTTCCTTGCGTTTACATTTTGCAAAGGGACAAAAAGAAATACATTATTCAAAAAATATTTTATGCGTAATTAAGAATTTTAAATTTGTATTTTTTCCGCATATAAGAATTTTTAATCGGGATTATAGGGATTTTGTTAACAAAATGATTATTTTAAAAAAACCCGATAATGAAAAATCAAAAACACCTGTATTCAATTTGTAAAATAGTATCAAATTATACCTTTATAAATTTCTACATATAATTATCTTTTAAAAAATAAATAAAGGGTAATTAGCCATGCAAAATTTCTATTGATTTTGTTTAATGATTTATATATGAAACAAAATACAAAGCAAATGCGATGCATACACAGTCTTAAGCGTAATTTCCTTACGCTGGTTATGCAGTTTTTTTTATTAAAATCTCAAATTTGATTAAAAAAATATATTAGATTACCTTTTTTTGTAGTTACATAAATAAAAAAATTAAAAAATCGAGCGTTTTTACTGAAAATGTGTCATAAGCAGGCCTAAGAAGATTATGGGAAAAACGGTGAAGTCCCAGATATCGATAATTTAAAGAAAAAAAAGCACTTTTAATGACTTTGTTATGGAAATTGGGGACAGTAACTATAAAAAACTCAATATTAGTTATTTTTCTATATAAGACCAAAGTTTCAATTTTTGCGGTAAAGTACACGTTTTGTATTTATTTATAAGCCCTACGATTCTTTTTACAGTAAACGTACAGCAAAAAAGGATTTTATACTGTACAATCAAAATTCTCATAATCATAAGGAAAGGATGCTTTTAAATTGCACAAAGAACATTGCACATGAACATAAAAAAATGTTCGCCTTATTTATAAAGCATGCATTATAAAAAAATCTGTTTATTTTTTCAAAGCTTACTCTGTTATAATGAAATGTATTTTAATATTGTTCAAAGTTAAAGGATTTACAGTTTTTACCAAACAGTGCTGTTACTTCAATCGTTTTTATGTCATATGTCTTTTTTGCTATTAGGATCACATTTTCGTCAAATGCATTTATAAAAAAAAAGATTAAATTTTATAGAATGCCAATGTGAAATGTAAAAAATTACCAATTATTTTTTTTTCTGCTTATTGCCATTTGTCTTTGTATAGAAAAAAACTAGATAAGGTTTTATGAGGTCTGAAGAAGTCAAAAAGCTTATTAGCACATATAGTTGATATAAAATTATTCTATGTCATATTTTTTTATTTTTTTATTTTTAACATTTTTTAAAGTTTTCATAATTATTAGAATGAATTTTGTTAGCATCATCGTATTTTTGTTATTTTTAAGTTACTTTTTGCATATCGCATTAATCGTAAATAATTCTTCGACGTTTTTTAATAAAAAAAGTAAGTTAATTTGGCCTAAATAAAATGATTCAATACTAAAAATAGGAAATATTTTTTTCGTGCCGCTTTATAATCTTAATTACAGTAATATTTAGTAATATTGTAATTTTAATAATTTTAAAGCCTTTTTTTAAACACAGCTTTCATGCTTTGAAACTATTAAATAACAGTTTTTGTCTATTTAAAAGATTTTGGCTTTTTTTAACAAGTTTTACAGCCTTTTGGCTTTTATAGTTTTTGCAAATTACTACACAGATACGTGATAAATTATCCCGTTTAAACCATTTCTTTCTTTTTGGTATAAAAAAATGTGTGTCCCCAAAACTAATTTTTTTAATTTTGGGTTTTTTGCGTTATTTTAGTGATTTTCCGGAATTGTGCAGGCCTGGTTATTAGTATAAATGCAGAAGTAAAAACACTGTCTTTATTTTATTTTTACCATAAAGTAATAAAACAAAAACCCCGAATTTTGTTATAAAAAATATTTAATCTGTCTTCATGTCAAAATACTTATATTCTAACGATTTTAAAAAGTACATATACTAATCTGAAAAGATTTTTAATTTTTGAAATATACAAACTGTATTATAGATTGTTTGTTATACATCTAGAAACCACTTATTGCTTAAAATCACCAAAAAAGCATACTTTAGGCGCAAAAAATTATCCAAAATAAATATTGACTTATAAGCTCTTAAAACGACAGCTTTGTTAGATTTTTTACTTGTTGTCTTTGTATCATCCGTATAACAGGGTATATGCAGCCCATCATACTTTTTGTGCGAAAGTTATCGTAATAACTTGTTTGCAATTTTTTTTGCTATTAGTAAAAGTATGAGATGCTTGTATAGCCGCATGAAAATGCGATAGTGCCACATATACACAGACAAAAATATTTTAGGTAGAATTTGATAATTTCTAATTACAGATACAAATGTTTTTACACTAAAAAAATACTATGCTTTATTTCGACCTTTTTAAAAATTCTCTTGTGTAATGACAAGCATTTCTCTTTTATTTAGGCAACCAAAAAAAGCTTTACGCAGTATAAAGCAAAGACCAAGTTGTAAGATGTTTTTTCAATGCACTTTTATCTATATTTTTTTTTAATTTAAAATGTTTTCTACCATATATTTATTGCATTCCTATTTTTATCTCGTGTTATCTTTTATGTTTTTTATAGAGCAAAATGAATGCTTTCTTTTACTTGCGATAACAGGCAGAAATACAATTACATAAGTCACCATCTTGAGCTTGCGTAATACCGTGTTCTACAGATGAGAAAAAACGAAATATATGTCATCTGTCTCGTAAATATCATAAAAACTACCGAAAAATATATACACCTAAAATCTTGCATAGGACAAAAAAAGTAAACAAACTTACTAGTATTTTAAATTAACAAATTTAATGGGGTCTACAAGATTATATTTATTTCTTGTTATAATGATATAACACCTAAAAGAGCGAAATTAAAAGAATTGTCTGACAAGAAGAAATAAATCAACTTTTTTATGTCTCAAAATTTAGTTTACGGGTTTTTTTTATATAAGAAATGCATTTCCGCTATAAACATCAAGTAGTTTGATCCGCCAGGTGTAGATTTTTGCAAACCAACATGTTTTTTGTTCATATATGTGACATGGTGTCTAATCATTTATAAACTAGTCCTAACCTAATTTGCAAATTATTACACTTACAGAAAACCACCATAAAATTTATGCACTCTCTAACTCCAGTTCAATCAGAATATGGTTATAGCATTAATTAACACAAATACACTCATGGTAGTACATGAACATGTTTTAATATCATATCGGATGTTTTTATATTTTTTTTTGAGCGGTCAACATACTTTAATTTGTAGTAACTAATGTATTCTACCAAAAATAAGAAACTATTACTACCCATTTGTTATTATCGGTAGGCTAATGAAGATCTGTATACTTGCAGATGCGATATTTGTATCACAATATACACTATTTTGCATCTGTCGAAAGTTTTATTAAAATTGATATAAGTTTTGTTTGTTCTGTTGATTGTATACTTTGACCCCTTTATAATTGTTCTTGCGTATTCATTTATAGATTAATTATTAATACTAAAAAAACGATTGAAGCCATAGATACTTGGACTAGACCTTGATTTTAAGTATTTTATTATAATTTTTAAAAATTTATATTGCTCTAAATTCCCTTGCACTGTCTAAGTATTTACGTCACCAATCAAAATTATATACTAAAATATTAACTCAAGTATACCTAGACTTTATCGTTTATATAAAGGTCATATTATGCATGCGTGGCATAAAATTTGCCGCCAAGTTTACATGGACTAGTCCATGTATTTTTATTTTTATTTTTTATTGCTTGGCGAAATATTTGCCGCCAAGTATACATAGACTAGTCCATGTATTTTTTTTTGTCATTTTTACTACTTAGCAAAAAATGTTATGCCAAGTATACTTAGACTAGTAATAGTATACTCGGACTAGTCCAAGTTATTTTGTTTTTTTAATACTTGGCGAAATTTTTAGTCTGTGTATACTAAGACTAGTCCAAAGATATATTTTTTCTTTTTTTAATGGCGAAATTTCTAATCCAAGTATACTTGGCAAATACATTTACATGGACGGTAACATATAAATATCGTCAAGAAAACTTTGTTCTCTACTTTACTTTTAGGCGGGGGACAAAAAACAAGTGGTTAACATGATGACGACTAAAATTTCTATTGAACACACGTAAAATGAACGGATATAAAAAAATACAAAATTTTAATTTTTAAACAATAATTTTTCGACAAAAAAAACTGAAAAATATAATTATAGTTATTAAAGTTACTAGAAAAATACTGTATAGCATCTTTAGCAACTCATTATAAAAAATAATCAGAATAACATACAAATTATGTTTTTCTGTTAAATTTTGCAAAACGTTGAACAAAAAACATCATCCATTTTAAACACTTTTTATAGATAAAATATGTTTTGTAAGAATAACTGCCAGAATAAAACAGTTTCTTTCGTAGATACCTATAAAACTTCGTGCGCAGTTTCGTATTTGTTTGACACGACATGCATTTTTTTAAACAAATCTGGATAATAACGGTATTGAAAGAACATACATCTGTATTGGCAACTACCTTTTCTATTTATCATTTGACAAAAAATACACAAATGACAGATTTTTTTGGTTACATACTAAAACAGACCAGTCGCGTCGAAATTTGTATAAATGACAAATCCTTTTTTTAGACTTAATAGGGCATTTTATTAAATACAGCGATGTAGTGGGAAACTGTGAGGTACAATTAACAAGCTATGTGCTACAATCTATAGTTTGATGTAAATTTTTGTATTAATAAAGTTATCTTATATCGCAATAAAAAAAAGATAAATATAAAACAATAGTATTTTTTATTTTTTTATGCATCATACATGCTTTTAAAACCTTAAATTGTTATTCCAGTAAAGCACTTGTCTCGAAAACTTCGCTTTTGTATCATAAACATTAGCAATCTTATTTAAGTTTTTTGTTTATGCTTTTTGTTTTGTTTTTTGTTTTTTGTAGTTTTTTTTTAAAAGTCGAACTTGAGCGCATTTAATGCAATTATACGTAACTCTTTTTGTAGAATTCATGTTGACAACAGCAATCAGTGTTTTATGCATTATAAACTTGTATTATGTAAATATATTCCAGTGTTTTTTTTGTTTTATGAAGTAGTTAATTGGTATATGCAGATAATAATCTATGAATAAGCGTACGGAGCGCTTAGAAAGTTGCCTGTTTGTGTCAAGGCCGTATTTTGTGACATGGGTGAAATTAAACTACTTTTTTGCACATTTTTATATTTTAAAAAATTTACATTTGATATTTTACCCTCAAAATTGTTAAAATAGAATCTTAACGATTTATAAGTCTATTTAAAAATCGCGCAAACTTATAATTTACAATCTTTGATCCGCCTTTAAAGACAATTTATTTTTTCCCACACATATATTTGTAGAAAAGACCCAGCTCAAGTTTCATTTTTTACGTGCATATTGCATATGCGACTGCCGTTTTTTTTATGACTTGTAAATAACGCACGCATATTATTCGTTTTTTTATAGTACATATTTGCTTTTAGAAAACAGTAAAATGAAACAAAAAAATCTTTTAAATAGACAACTTAACAGAAACAACAAACGTTTTTGTAAAATTGCATGTATTTTTGTAGCACATATAGTGTGTCGTTCTTCTATCCTTCAAGTTAACCTGTACTCACATAAAAAGTATAGAAACCGACATTTTTTTGTAAAAAAAAGAGTAATTAATTGCTAGACGCAAGAAAATGCTGTAAGTTTTCTAAAAGCTATACAATATGATAAAACAATGTAGGCACGTGACATATTTTCAGTAAACTCACCTTTTGTTTTATTTTAATGGTTAGGCAAAGAAATGGGCCCAAACGCCGTTTATTGAAATTACAGGCGCAAAAAAGGCAAAGTTACCCAAAACTGCAGACAGGGCGTTATATGTTGCATTGAATGTTACTAAACGTATAATTGTGATGTTCACAGCACGACAAACGACAGTACTTTTGGTAAAACAAACATAGTTAAAATTTTTTTCGTACGCGTATAAAAACTTGCTTCTTCTTATTACATGCTGTACGTTTTTAAATAAATAAATAAATATTTTATATATAAAGATGCGTAATTTTACATAAATTAACTGTTTAATTTTTTTTTTGGTAATTTCTGTTTTTTTGTAATACTTGAACATGGCTCTTACGCCAATCAAACAGCCAAATTTGTTGTAATTAGTTATGAGCCCAGTGAGATTTTGGTCAAATGATAATATAAAGAATGAAAATGTATTTCTTACAATGTTTAAAAAGTAAAAAACAGAAACAATCTACTAAACCGTATTTAATACAAAAAAAAAATACTAGGTAGAAGAAAAATTGAAAAATATGAATTTTCACAGGCGTAATGCAAGGACGCACGTTTTCTGTAGCATTTCTACGTTCATTTAGAAGTAAATTATGGGGCCTCCAACCCCAGGTACCCGGTTACCCGGAGAATTACTATAAATTGGAAGTTTTTATAACCCGGGTATTATCGTTGATAACGACAAAAACTTATATATCCATGTTGTATAACAAAGTTATAAGACTTGGCATATTTAAACATGTGTATTTCATACAAAAAAAATACTTAATTGAAAACCACGGATACTTTAAGCCTATATTCTTGTATATAATAAATTAAGATATAGTAAATGTAAAACCCACAAAATCTGGCACTCTTTTAGTACGTTTTCTATGTCCTTTTTAACCCTCATGTTACACTATTAACATGAGTAAATAATGAGTTTTTATTTTCAGTATGCAAAGTCGTCGCAAAATATTTGCTTAGACGGCATGTGATTTAAATTTTTCTTTGAACACAAAATGGCAAAATTACTTTAGTTCTGACAATGATATTTTACACACAGTATAATAGTCAATTTTATTAAATAACAACTAAAAAAAGTATGATTCAACGTATAAAAAATACTTGTCCTTTATACATGTAAAAATATACAATATGTTTGTATTAATTTTTGTTTAAAAATGGCATCAAACGGAAACGCTAATATAATTAAGTTTCTTAGGTTCTAATGTTATTCTATTTACATACACAACCAGAATTTTGTTCCGTAAATAATATATGCGTAATATCAATTGTATCCAAACGACAACGAATATATTTACATGTTGCAAATTTTTACGTTTTGTTTCTTAAGCTTTTATCCCTATGCCTCTTATGGTACATACCATACAAGGATTACTACGACGTTATAAATATATGTGCGTTATATTTTATTAAAAGCGTGAATAGCTTATGGTTTACATCTCATCAGCCAAAAAGCCATACATGGGCTCAAGTCTATATTGAAAAGGTTGGTTTATATTTATAACAGAAAGAAGTTTTAGATGGATAGAAGAATAAAACAAAATCATAAAATAGAAAAAAGAATGATTTTTTAAGTTTTTTATACCCGATAACTTATTATAAAAGACCTTTTTTTTCAAATAACAAGTACCGTTTACCAAAGTCAATTTATTACTAGGCTCTATGGCCATTCTTGCTAGCTATGAACCCAACTTAAGCATTTTTTTAGTTTTAACGAACTGATAAGAACTAAATAAAATTTATCTGCAACCAAATACAGTATATTTTGGAAAAAATTTTTTATATTAAAATGAAATTTAAAAGTAAAAACATCAAATCATTTTTCAAATAAAATTTTTGATGTATTATCTCGTAAATTATGTATATGCGTCGCCATCCGACTACTTTGCACATAATTATATTTGAAATTAATAATCTTATACACCTTTGAGATTTTTTCATTATTGGAGATGCTAAAAAGAACAAAAAAGACTGTAAAGTTCTTATTTATTTTTACTACCGGAAGAAGGGTAATGCATATTTATTCTTTCTTGTAAAGAGGCTTTAGTAAACGTTATTTGTAATGGGTTGCTGACTTTTAATAAATAGAAATCTAGCGTTTTTTAAACAGGTATTAAAAATGATTCGTTACGTGCAAAATATATTTCGAAGGCTATATAAAAACCTATGGCGTTAGTACGTAACTTAAAGACACACAAAACAAGACGACAATAACCTAAAAATGTTTTACCATTATACAAGATTTAATACCGTTATAGTGTATATTAAAAACCCGTTATAAATATTTAGGTCCAAGTCAAACTGGTAACTTCTAATTAATACAGTAGAAAGTGTTAGGTGATAGGTAAAATATACAACAATGCATCCTTTAAAATTTTTTTCTGTAGATAATATTTCTTTTACCAATAACTTCCTATAAAGGAGTCTTAATTTTATATAATGTGTACAGTCTTTTAGTTAATACAATTTGTATGTTCTTCAACAATCATCGTTGGCTTTTACCAACCTAGGGTATAATACTAATGAAGATACCTAGATAAAGTTTACTATTAAATAAAAAATGTTATGTGTTACAATCTAGTTGTAGGCTTAAATTTGTAAAGAAACATTTTAGAACCCTCTTTTTTTACCCGGGTACCCGGGGATGTAAAAATTCGCTGTGTTTCAACGTCGGCGAATCTGTCTTCGTCAAATTGTTGGCCCTAGTAATTTTACTGACATCGGTATTTATATACAACTTAACAATTTTTTTTTTCGAAGCCATGTCTTTTTTTGTTATTTAAAACATGTTTACTTGTCTGGGAGTTTATGTGACTGCCCGGGTACAAATTTGGACGCACATCTTATAAAACCTAATTTAAGCCTTTTTTTGCATATTAAGCTGTAATGTTAGGACCGGTAAAGTAAAATAATTCTTAATTTTTTTTTTACTTTTTATCAGTCCCATTTTTTTGAAAGTTTAGAAATCAATTCAATAATCTTTTTTTACAACAAACACGCATCTTAAAATTATGGTAAATGGATTTGTAACTTTTCATGGTTTACAAAGATCCTAGATACCAAACGATAAAATTTTTTTGTGGATTTTTTATGTATAGTTATCTAGAAATGTTATTATTTTATTGGACAACAAAAGCCTTAAGTTTAATATAATGTAGTTTGATTTTTTTTTTTTGTAGAAATTGTTTTAAAGCGATTCCCCTTTTACGTTGTGCGTAGTTAAACATCCTAATGCTCTCTTTTTCTGGTGTCCCTACTTATAAAATATAGTTATAAGAAGCAATCTAAGTACCGAATGTAGCATTTTTACAGGTTGTACTGATTATACCAATTGTATCTTTTTATTTTTATCTGCATTGTTGTCTTATGTTTTATTTCCGATCGACTATTGCATACAATTTACTTTTTTTTAACCACTAGGATCACCTAGTTTTCTTATTAAAAAATTTTGGATCATCGATTAACAAAAAAAAGTAAGTAACAATACAGCTTAGTCTTTTAGATGCTTGTTCTTTTGAGATGATTTTGTTTATTAGGGTTGAAAAATGATATTTATAATTCATTCAAAAAAAGCCCAATTTTCTAAAATATAAATAATATAGAATAAGAATACCTCTCGAGCAGTAGTTAAAAGCGCAAATATTTCACTATAAAGGTAATTAAAGTATTCAGGTTTTCTTGTTAAACAAAAAAGTATATTTTTTTAGATTTGGTGCAAAAAAAAACCGCGGGTGGTGAAATCGCAGCGTGTTTCTAGTATGAAAAATATTCTATGCTATTTTTTTGTAAGTTGTCAATATTTGTCTGTTAAATAGAGTTTTTCATTGCATAGTTGATCGGAACCCGAACTTTTAAAATGCTTAAAATTCCTTAAGAGCTATACAAACTATTAGATCTTATTTATTTATTGCCTTGTATGCAATTTTGAGCTTTTGCGTTATTCTAAAAACTTACAAAAAAAGTTATCTGGTCAATAAACGCGTTTATAAAATATTTAGTAACTGTATAAAACGTTGTAAAACACAGTATGACACCGAGTAAGAAGTTTATATAATGTATCAAATGTTAGTCTTGATGTAATAAGGTATATTTTATTGTTCCTTGCCGTTTAAAAGCTGTTTTTTATATATAATAATGCCTTCTGAATTATTTTTATAAACATGAAATTTCCATAGAAAAAAAAATCTAGCATAATACAGACGCAGAAATACATTATAGAATCTTCGTTTTAAAAATGATTTTTCCTTCTCTTTGCGCATGATCTTGTGTTTTTTGTTTTTATTTTTGTATAAATTTTTCATTTTTTAGTTATATAATTAGACAGATCTGCCTTTTATCATTATGCACCTGTTATATATATTAAAAATGTCACTTTTATTTCGACCTCTGTTTAATTTCCAAGATTTTTTTTTATTATCGCAATTGATGGGGTTTATTTTCTCCTTTAAAGCTTTACCTTTTATTCTGTTAACAAAAAATCTGTAAACCATTATCACATGATTGCTGTTTAATAAAAATATTTTTTTCTTATGGCAACGTTATAAAGACCATACAGTCTACACAGTTTGCAAAGTTAACAAAAAGTAAAAATCTAATGCCGATTTCTGTTTTCTAGGGTTTTTTTTTTTTGCAAGACAGGTGTAGGCATGTTTTCTCTTTTGTTAAAACATATGCAATGTCCTTCTACTCAAACACGGAATTTTTTTTTGCGTGCTTGTAAAACTTCCGTAATTTGCCCTGATTGTTTGGACTTATTTTTATAGCAGTGGACTTAAGAATTTCTATGTTTTAAAAAATCTTTTGGTGTCATTTATTTCTAAAAAGTATATTTCTACTAGAAGTCCGCACTATGTCGATTTTTTTGCTGTAAAGAACTGAAAGGGTATCATTTAGTTATAGAAAACAGGCATACTAAAAAAATACTTGAGAAATTCTTTTGGTAATTAAATTCACAATATAAAATAGTTGGCAAAGTAATGCACAAAAATGTGGTATAGACGTGATAAAATGTTCGTAATGTATAAATTATACACAAAAAATCTTTTGCCCCCCCCTCTCTTGGTGATATTGAATTTGTATTAAAGAATCAAGTCTTTGGGGATGTTTTTTGAATACAATGTATTTGCATTTAACTCCGTGGGCTGCGAATATTATAAACCTTTGTGTTGTTTGCCGATTGAAACCTTGAAACATTGCAATAAAAAGGTTTTTAAATACCAACGGCATTTTAAGAAAATATTGCCGACAAAAAACCCCTTCCACCCCGAGTGGTAACAGCTTAATATGATTTCAATAAAAAAAAACAGATAAAGTCCAAAATTTTGATTGTTTTTCATTTTCATATTATATATTAAAAGTTGTTCTAGACGCACAATATGTATTTTGTAACGGTTTTTAGGTCGAAAATATGTCAAAATATCATATTGGTATTTTTTTGTATGAAAATGTCAAAAATGCATTTTGTTGTATTTTTGACAAAAAAGTTTGTCACTAAGCTTGTAAAACTTATAGGCAGGCCTCTCGAGATTAGGTGGAAATGACATTTTCTCCTAATTCTCCTATTTTTTTTTGCTTAAATAATGCTTTATTTCTCCTAAAAATTTCGACTTTTTTGCTTTTTTAATTTTTTAAAGACACTT
>JAQFYM010003280.1:0-19202 GCA_034694785.1 Agrenia bidenticulata | reverse complement strand
AGTAAAAACCCTAAAAAAATGATAGACTAAAAATTTACACGATGTATCTGTGGAAGCAGAAGAGGAGAAAGATGTGGAAACCGGGAAGAAAGAGGATCAGGCAAGGAAGAAAGCAAGAAAAGTGATTTCGAGAGATGAAAATAATCCGATAAAAAATACCGCATTTATTGTTGTTGCGGGTTAGTTTGAAAATTTCGGGGAAAAGGAAGGATATAAATAGTTTTAATTTATTAAACCCCTTGTTTTTCACACGATGAGGATCGGAAAATCATAATAAATATAATTGCCTTACAGCGACGCATCCCGGCCACAATATTACGACACCAACGCAGAACAAGAGCAAAAGTAGTATCACCAATCGAAATATGATGGGGGATTCTAGCACGATTTAACATGAAAGTAAGTTAAAAAGTATTTTGTATGTAGAAGAAGAAGGAGCAGAGAAAGAACTGAAGAGCCAAGAAGAACGTCAGGTGTATGAATGCACGCGCGGCAGATGGAAGATGACCAACAACCAGGGATGGGGAAGGGTTACAAAGTACAGTTGAATATGGTAGTAGGAGTAAAGGAAGACAGACAGGGTGGGCGAAGGATGAACCCACTGATTTTCAGCATATATAGATATGGAGGAAGAAAGGATGGTAAGTTAGAAGAATGGCTTGTATAAAAAGGATGGGAAGTCACTTACAAGGAGATTGAGGGCCAAGGTCTTTATTTAGTAGCACTCAATTTTCTACAAGGAGAGACAGGAAGTTTTGTAGATAAAATGAAGCCGCAGCTAAAAAATCGGGAAGAATTTGAGGAGGGATTGAGATGAGAATATGGGAAGGAGCCAAGGACGACATTAGGTCTATGTTAATTTTGAGGAAACAAAAAAATAATGAAAAAACGATAGACTACTGCAAGATGATGAGGGAAATAGGCGAGGTGATTGAAATGGAGGAGAAAATGGTAGTGCAGATAATACTGAATTACATGAGGACCTAAAGAAGGATAGCATAAAGCTACACTCAGGGCACAGCATGTTGCATAATTTGTTAAAAAACTGTTAAAAGTGTTAGACCAAGGAAAAATTGATTAAGAAGAAGGCGAGAAAAAATAGAGAACATGTACAGAGAGAAAAGAGAAAAACACAATCAGAAATAATAGATGAAATGAATTGCTGACACGAAGCATGCAACAGGGTAGGCAAAGAAAAAGTCCAAAAGGATAGAGGAACTATAAATTGTAAAAAATGTGGCAAAAAGATGCATATTGCGAGAAATCACAGGGACAGATCATATTTATAACACGGTGAAACACAAGACTATGACAGCTTAGACGAATAGTCGTTACTAAACGCAAAGGTCAAGATATGATGGTGGTTTGGATCGTGTAGAGAAGTAAATGGGTCATAGAGTGGATAAGAGAAGAATGACATGCCAATATATACAGTAAAACCAACATAAGAACTGATTAAATATTTTGGACTTTTCATTACACATTATTACGCAAAGAATACAATGATGCAGAACAAGATGTTCTTAAGAGCCGTGATAAAGGCATTAAAGAGTAAGGCAAGTAGCTAACAGTACCAGGGGATACAGAACAAAGAAGATATTAGGAGTAAGATATATTAAAAGGAAGTCATAGAGATAAAGAGGTAAGACAGTAACAGTCATTGACATAGGCGCCAATTATTCGTTACTATCACAAGAGTTGGCGACGAGGTCGACGTTCTATATTAACATAAAGGGGAAGATAACTGTAACGGTGAAGGACAAAGACAGGGTATGGACCACGAGGAAAGTAGATAAGCTATTAGTTATGATAAACAATCTAATGTATAAGGTTGATGCAGTATTAATGAAGGACTTAGCCCAGCATTTGCTAATAGAAACAGACTAGTTGACGAAGTGCAAAAGCAGAATCGATTTAGCAAACCATGTACTAAGAGTACCAGTAGACAAGGAATATATTTACCACGGGGTTTAGATGCACAAGGATAGAAGAAGTGGGAGTGAGACAATATCGGTGAAGGAAAGAAAACTGAAGTTCGGTTAACATCGAAAGTAAATGTACAACAAGGGCATGATGTATGCATTTCTATAAAGCAAAAACTTATAATAAAATTGACTCTGTGCATTATAATGCAAAAATGATTGAAGAGACGAAAGAGGAAATTTATTGACATTAAGAGGATGATTAAGGTACAAAAGATGATCTGCACTATGCAATGGTAGCAAACCTGGATAGCCGTGTAAACACGGTAGAGGAAGATAAAATGTAAGAGTATATGAAAGTAATACCAAGAGCCCCGTAAAATGAAATACTGTGTGGAGTCGAAAAACTTGTCAATAAGAAGAATAATGGAAAGATACAAAAGCTTACAAGAATATGCGGGAAAAGCAAGAAAATGACTAGTAGAAGCAAATGCAGTATAGTTAGTAAATACGAATAAGAATAGGAACATGAAATACAGTTAAAAGAAGAAACGAAAGACATGGTATGCAAACCAACAATACATGACACCGCAAAACGTGAAAAAGTGCAGGAGAATGTAAAGAGATGTGTAAATTGGGAATAATACAACCATCAAAGAGGTAGTTCGCGTCAAGGCTAGTGTTGGCAAAGAAGACGAGTGGAGGCGCAAGAATGTGTGTAGAATAATGAAACACTCATAAAAGTACAATACGGGAACAATTCTTGATCCCACGGGCCGATGATGCGGTAGATGCGCTTTTTTGAGGCATAATGGACTTTAAAGATAGTCCTAAAGAAAAGATACCGGCAGGTGCCGATAAAGAAGGAAGATCCATACACAACAACGGTCTGCACACAGGCAGGTTTATACAAATTTTATGAGATGTCGATGGGACTGTCGAATAGTCCATCAGTTTTTTAGAGAATAATGAATGGATTGCTGAATTGATTTTCTTGAAACTTCTGTTTGAAAAACATGAACGACTTAGTTACATAAAGCAAACTCATGGGAAATGCACGTGGATTAAACATGTAAGGTTCTGATAATATAATGGAGATAGAAACTATACACTAATTGGATGAAAACCGAGTTATTTGTAAAAGAAATAGAATACCTGGGATTTTTTATAGGCCAAGGGCAAGAAACAAGGGTAGAGGATAAGCCAGAGCAGAAACTATACCAGTTCCTATCATCAAAAAAGCAAGATAACTATTTCTAGCGTTAAAAAGCTGATTTTGTGAGTTTTTTAGAGGTTTAGCAATGCTGTGCAGCCAATAGAAAAGCTTTTTACAAAAAGATGAAGAATTTGAAAGAAAGAGGACGCAGCAATATGCATTTGATAGTATTTTACAAACTCATAGAATAATTTTTTTCAGACCTTCCAGATATGCAACTCCGTTTGCAAGTGACAAATGACGGTTGCCCCAAAGGATTTAGCGCGGTACCGACACAAAAAATAAAGAACAGCATGCAATATGTAATAGGATACGTGCGTAGAACAGCAAATAAATACGCATAGAAGGTAAGTAGTAATGAATTACAATCTTTTACCCTATAGTTCGCCTTAAATATATAGAGATGGTTTTTGTACCGGCGACAATTCTTGGTGAGATTGAAAAATAGGGCTCTCCCATATATAACAAAATAATAAGAGCGAAAAGAACATATGAGTGCACTAAATGCTAAAAAAAAGACGGAGTTGACTTTAAAATAAAGCACACACCCGCAGTAAACGATAAAGTGGCAGATTCACTAAGTAGCAATACGCAAGGAAGATAACGGAATCAACTGCATGGCTGGCTCCGGAGGAAAAGAACAGCAACCTATGATACTTTGAACACGATAAAAAAAAATAATATTATTGATAAAGGAGCATCATAAGTGGCAAGGCCACCCAGCACAGGGGACGACATACAAAGAGTCGTAAGAAGATAAATTTCTGGATGGAAATATGGCAAGCTGTATTTATAATGGTGACGGCATACGAGCAGTGCGCTTTTTCGTATGCAGAGAACAAAGTCAAAATAAATTGTGGGGTGTTGGTAGCAGAAGGATATAACAAAAAAAGGCATTGACACAGTAGGGGTTTACTGATGACAAATCGACGAATAAATACGTTTTAATAGCGGCAGATTAGTTAAAAAAACGTATATTTTCTACATAGATGTAGAAACCAAGAGTGCTGTAGAGGTAGCAAAAGTTTATTTTTGACAATAAAATATTCAAGCATGGATGCCCACTGGTAGTATTAATTGATACCGGCCCAGATGTAAGAAAGAGCTAGTTGAGTTAGTTGTATACAACATGAGATATTAACACACAGACATCAAGTCCATATAGACCACAGACAAAAGGTATTGTAAGAGGACGAATAAGACGATAATTAGAATTTTTGTAAATACAATATACGGTTACAGAGACAATTGGGGTAGTTTCTAGCAATAATTCAATTTAACTATGAAAGTAGATACTATGAGGAAACGAGTGTATCACTTATTGCAGTTTTTTACACTCGAAGACGCAATCTGCCATATGATTTGCAGATAAATCCTAAAAAAGAGAATTTAGATATAATAATAAAAAGAATAAAAGATTTTCAGGAAGAGATAATGCTTGGAAAAGAATGAGACAAAAAAAGAAACTAGTAAACGTCTAGAAAAGAACAAGATAAAGGAAGCTGATAAGCTTGCTAAGAAAGACGTAAACTAATGAAGATGACCCTATCCCCACATTACATAGGTCCATATGTGGTTGTAGAGGCCCGAGAATCTGTGTCGCTTTTGCTACGTAGTATTAAGTAAACTCAATACTTCATAGAGAATAGAAGGAATCTGAAAAGGTTGGCAACAACAAAATAAAATTATAGTTGCACGCACAAAGATCTTAAGCCCGTGGACAGGCTGGGGCAAAAGCATGTCAGCATTGTGGAAGGAGCTGTAGAAAGATGTACTAAATAAGAAGAAAGAGGAATAAGCCAAGAAAGAGCAACAGCAGAGATATCGAAAGATGAAATGGGCCGATACTGATACACCGCATAAATTTTAGTTGCGGGTTTATATGTAATTTGTGGATAACGGAAGGATAAAAATAGTTTTAACTTATTGGAACCCATGTTAAGCCCACTGAGAGGAATGAAAGATTTAAAAATTCATATGTCCATACAGCGACGCATTCCGGTCGCAGTATCGTCAAATCTCTATAATTGACTGTTTTAATGTTTTAGTAACGTGTGGTTAGTTACTGTATTAGCCGCACCTTGGTTAGAACTTGAGATTTGGATGTAGCCGGGAATTTCTCGACCTGGCCTAGAACTCTTTAGGTGTGGCCTCAAAATACCCGGCCGGCCCAACAATACCCGGCCCAGCCCGACAACACCCAGCCCGGCCCGACAGTACCCGGCCCGGAGATACCCAGCTTAACCCAGAAATACCCAGTCTCGGCTTGGACCGCCCCGGCCCGCCCCGGGCCGGGTTTGGACTAAAGTATAACAAATTTCTATACTGCGAGTATTTTTTTCGCTACTTACCCGAATTTTTTTTTTTTTACAATTATAAACAAAAATATATGTATACTTAAAGTAACGTGACCAGACAAATGTTTTCTACAAAATGGCCGCGACAAAATGTCCGCGCAAAAATGTCCGCGACAAAATGTCCGCGCAAAAATGTTCATGACAAAATGTCCGCGACAAAATGTCCGCAATAATGCGTCTGCAAAAAAATTTGGTAACACAAAAGGTCCAACAGAAAACTTCCGGGTCAACAATGTCCATAACAAAAATGTAGGGAGAAAAATTTTGCAAACAAATGGGCCAAGGAAAGGTATCCGATATAAAAGCCAATGACCAAATTTACTCCTGGCGAATTTCCAAGATAAAATTCTGGGACGCATGTGCTCAAGTTCATATTTCCCACATAACATTTCTGATACAAAATCTATTAAATGAAAAAAGTTTGGTATAAAATCGTCAAAATGTAATGGCAAGGAACTAAGATTTATGACCACCTGGTCTTTTAATATATTTTCAGCAATAAAATGTAGAAAAAAAAATTCCAGAAAATACCAAAAACAAAATGTGTAACTCAAAAACGGCTAGCATATAAATTATATGAAAAAAAACTTTGACATGATATTTTAAAATTTTTGATCCAGATGTTTTAATGTAAAATATTTTTTACTAAAGATTTGATTTCAAAAAGAATTCCGGTTATCCTTTCCATATTTTTTTTAAAAAATCTTTATCAACCAGGTTATCTCACAAGACACCTTGCCCCATCTAACAATTTGTTATATTTTGGTTATGATTTTTTCAGCAAATTTCTTATTGAACTTTGTTATAAACATTCTATCCCAAAAAATTACAATCCGAGCAAATTTGAGCAAAAAAATTTATCCCTCATTTTATCCTCATACATTATTGTTTTGTAATTTTATTCTCTGAACCATGACCCGATATAATTTTTTCCGCTATTTTGCAAGTAATTACTTCCGTACGTTTTTTTTCGGTACCCTAGTAACGGAAATAAAGCCTCGATTATTTCGCCCTGATTTTTGCCCTGGAAATTTTGTCCGGACATTTTGATTGGACTTTTGTCATGGAAATTTTGTCGCGGATATTTGTCGCGGATATTTGTCGCGGACATTTTGTCGCGGAAATTTCATCGAGGACAATTTGTCGCGGACATTTTGTCGCGGAAATTTTGTCGCGGACATTTTGTCATAGCACCTCTAGTAACGTATTTAAATTGTTTCATTACAACAATTTTAATACCGTCTAAAATTCAAAGTTTACCTCTAAAAAAGTGAAAACTAAAGTTCTGTATAAAATATGGATTACATGCAGATCGTAAATATGTTTTCTGCTTTTTACTAGATCAATATAGGTAAATATAAAGAAAAGAATATCATCGAATGACCGTTTTTCGCATCTAAAAATGTATTTTTACTATTTAAAAGAATTAAAAATCTGAGAAGTGCAAATATACTAATAAGATACAATTGCACTTTCTTTTTTTTGCAACAAGCAATCTTTTGTCTAGAGTAGCGGGATACGAGAGCTTATTTGGTAACACTACAAGTATGCTAAGTATATAAAGAGTTACCACTGTATCGCAACGTTTTGTAATATTACTTGCCAGTTTATTGTAAAGTTAAATGGTACTATTTAACACATTTTTTATTGTCATTTAAACGATTTGTTCCATTGAAGCGCGTGCGAAATGTATATTCGTATACTCCTTACTGTTATACGAGTCCTAATTTGTGATTTGCATTTTTATACAATTTGGATAGTTTTAACTTTATATAAAAAACATGTGTCGTTTTATTCTTTGTTATTCGCAAACTTTTTTTATTAGTTGCAAAAAATCTTTATAAATGCGTCGTTATCAATATTAATATTAATATTTGCAATTAATATTTTATAAATAAAGTATTTTATTATAAAATAAAAATAGGGAAAAAATTTCTTATATACAATAAAATACATTTTCCTTTGTTCTTTTTTTTTGACACTGGTAAAAAGTATTATGTGATATGCTTTAACAAGCTATATAAGGATGAAAATATTTTTAAACATTCTAGTGCGTAAAATGCAGTAAAAAATAACATTATACTAAAACTTATCTTAAGTAATAAAAGAAATCAATTAATTCATTTCCTGAAAAAACATTTTTTTACGTGGAAAAACATATTTTGTTGTTGTTAAATGCATTAGTACAAACATACATCATTACGCTTAACCTTTTGTAAAAACCGATATTAGGAAATTTTATGTAATAAAATATAGGTTTTCTACGTGTTTAAGTGTATATTGTTTTACAATACAACCTATTTATGTCGTACGAATTTTAATGAACTTTTATTTCTTATATTAAATAATTCAAAGCGCGTGACATTAAAACCATATACACCTTCTAAAAGTAAAGTTTTTTTCCTATGTTTTTTTAAATCGAAATATCATGGTTTGTACATAAAATCAAATAAACCTGTATATAAAAAACTAGAAACGTGTTATTTTTTTTTGTGCGTACATCAATATATAATTCGGAGGTTTTTTTCGTTAACCTCGGCTATAAAATCAATAAAAGTACATTAAAATATTTTCGGGTATGTGCGGACCGGGTCAAGTAAATCTAATTTTAAGATCTGCAAACTGGCGTGCCAGGCTAATGCAGACCTCTAGTAAGAACTATATCAAAATTTAAATGAGATAAATTAAAAAGTGATTTTTTTGCTTCTGAGTAGCTATATCTTCATTCGGTTCGCGATCATAAGCATATATACTCTTGGGAGTATTCTTTCTGGTAATAACTAAGTGTTACTGACTATTAATGGTTTAATCCACGTTATATAATACATGAAAAATACAAATCATGTCATAAAGAAAAAATAAAAACAAAGCATATCTGATCAAATAAAATATTATTTTTACCAGCAATAAAACCGTTTTTACCGCTCTATAATTTTAATATATTAAAAAAATTACGTTTTTCAGAATTAAAAAAATACAAAAAAAATTATAATATTTTTTTTCGTATGCATAGTTTCTAAGCGTATTTCTTTATCTTTGGTTACCGATGAATATTGCTTTGTTATATGTTTGTTTATTTTGGTTTTAAACGTGTAAATCATAGAAATTTAACCTGTCGTAACATTTTCATAAATATAAGTGCGTGATATATATTATAATGTTTTAGAAGAAAATTGGAACTTACAAAGAAAAATTAATGTAATGTTAAACGTTCTATGAAAACATCTTATGTAAAAAAAACTGCTTCTTTGTAATTTTTAGTCAAATGCAAAATTCCTTTGGTTTTTTATATAGCCATAAGGGCCATTGCCTTTTAGTTTTACAATATTTTTGTACATTTGTATTCGCAACCCCTGATATGTACTAGATATTTTTATAGTGTAAAACCTTGCATATGTTACTGGTACAGATATTTTTTCAAAAATAATACAGATAATAGAGATTTAGCAAGATACTCTTCATAATCAGAAATCTTTGAGTTTTGGTTTATTATCCCCACATATATGGCTAAAATACTCTATATCCGTCCTTTAATTGTGCATCGATTCATCACAGCTTTTACGTGGTAACTATGCCTATACGGATATAACGCAAAAGAATAAGGTACACATTCTAATTATAAGAAAAAGAAAACCGATTAAAACAAATAAGTAAAATAATTTTGAACATCTATTAAACATATGTTACTACAAAAAGATAAAATAAAGTCTTGAATCATTCGAGTTTTACTTTTAGACAAAGATAAATTCTACGAATAAGCGTTTTTGCCTATACAATTAACAATATAGTAGAGATTCTGTTAGATATTTGAATGCATTTTACCAAAATCTATAACAAAAATCAGTTTTTGTTTTTTTTTAAACAGTAACTGCATAAAATATAACAAAAAAATACGGGATTCAACAGGAATGCTAACTCACTAAATTATGTAGGATTTTTTACTGCATTATGAATTTTTGTAAAAAGTTTTTACAAAACAATTTACTTATTCTATATAAACGGTGGTGTGTTGGTGGGGGTTAGGATTATTTCGGAAAGGGGATGGGGGGGGGGGGGGGGAATACCCCCCGTTCCGCAAAAATTTTATTTTTAAAATGCAAGAGGGGAGAGGGTCTATTACCCTACCGTTCAGATTTTGGCCACAAGCAATTTTAGAATATATTGTTAACAATAGAATTAATTTTTTTCTTGTAATTAATGGTTTTACCTTTGCGGACTTTTTATTTAGAAAACTTAGATAACTATACAAAAAATCATGTGAAACCTTGTACATCAGACCCTTGTTTCATATACCTTTTAATATTAAAAAACAATTTTATGTATATCATTTGCTTTCTGGAAACTGCAATAAAGCAAAAACCACGCGTCAACTAAATACACAAAAAGGAATAATATTTGACTTTTGCACGTGATTAAACAAAATATATTATCTAAAAAATGTAATAACCGTTAGAAAAATATTTACGTTGTAGTTTTTGGATGTTTTACATAAACTACAATAAGGCATCCTTAATGACATCTAAAACAAAAAATTGTTTTGAAAAAATAAAGAATATTACTTGTACAAAAAAAGCGTTAAATGTTTTGTTGTAATATTTATACTGTAACATAAATGAAACTAACCAAAACAAAAAAAAAATGTAGCTTTCGAGCAAAAGAGTAATGCATTTACTTCAAACTATTCTTGCTGTCATATGATAAATGTTTATATAACATATAAACCACGAACCGCAATCAAATGTTTTTTTTTGTAATTACGAAGTTTTTAATCGCACCTTAAGTAATAAATTTTTAGTTGTAAATTACAAAACAAAAGACAATCTTGCCAGAGGCAAGTAAAAATTGTTAAAAATAACAAAACATGTTTTTGTTACGCAATATGTCAACATAATCATATTTTTATGAATATCGCTAATACGCACTAAAAAGCAATTTATTTTGCGCTGATTATACATAAAAAAATATGCATACTACATACTGTAGAAAATTTTTGTACGGTTAAAACTTTCATGGATTGCTTTTTGTCTTGATTCTTGTAATAGTGTAATATCATGAAAAATTATAACGTAAAAATAAATGAACACGTTTTTTTAACGTGTAGGTTGTACATTAACCCTGCAAAGTATGCTTTTTTTGGTAAAGCAAAATGGTCAAACTTCCGATTTTGTTATAAAAAGTGTATACTAAAATGTTAAAACTGCAATTACCATATAATCATAAGAAAATGCAGTAATGTAGTGCATTTTTTTATCTGTCGCAGAAACAAGTATTTTATACACAAAATATTACATGAATAAAGTTAAAAATATGTTTTTTAAAGTACTAACAATCCAAAATCTAACAGGGATGCCTACTAATAGTACAGAACATTTATGCCTCGATTTTTTAGTGTTTTTTATATGTTAGATGAGCTGTTTTTAGCTTATCTTCTTTTAAAAAACCAATTGGTACAACCTTTTTAGTTTCATAAATAATTTTTTAGCTTTTTCTTAAACTATTTCAATGTATCTACAAATTAAACAATCTTGTATAATGTTCTTTTAATAAACCAGTCGCTTTATCTGTTAATGTTGATGCTTTTTCCGAGACACGCCATGCATACCCAATAGTAGTATGCCCGCCACTGGTGGTTTTGACCTTATTATGCACGCATCGATAGAAAGCCCCGTGCAACTTATCGGCCTACTTCCTAATTTAAAAACTTTTGCTTTTGCGTTTTTTTTAACTATGTTGTTTTTTAGCCCGCACTACAATCTACGCACAGATGCGTTGTTTAAATTGTTATGGTAAAAGAAAAAACGGTTATAAAAAACAAAATATAAAGAACCAAACCGCTATCTACTATTTTTGTAAATGAGTATGATTTACATATTTTTTTATAAAAAAAGAAGTATATCAAGAGGCAATTTTTTTTGTGGATTACGTTTTTATAAAAGTTGTCGAAAAATGATCATCTTTCACAAAAATCTATAATCTGGGTTTTTCTACATTTTGCGGACTCTAGTAATAATACGTGCATATTTACTCAAATAAAAAAACAACGTGAAAGGAAATTTATAAACAACTTTAAAAAAAAACGGAAAAGTAATTGTAAAATTACTTCAGTTATTTTACAAATGTTTCAATTTGTTTAAAAAAACAACACTACCTAGTTAAACCTCTTTGCAAAAACAACATAAAAAAACATTTAGATGCTGTAAAAAAGTTATTTCACGTTACTTCTAGGGATTTTCGTGACAACGTTTAGTAGTAGATGCGTTTTTTACACAAAATGTGTATAACACCAAATTTCGTTGTAGATAAATCGCTTTTTTTAACAGCTTTTTTTGGAATAAAAAAATGGTTAAGAAGTGCTAACTAAGCATTCTAATATTTGAATAAATTGTCGGTTTAAGTATTCGAAGTATTTTAAAGTTTTGCCATTTTAACTCAAATTCTTACTTATAAATATTCTTTATCTAGTTCGCGTCGATGTTGCCATTATAAAATTTTTTCTATGACTAAAATCACTATAAAAATGCTTTGAAAGTATTAACAAAGCATTAATATTGCAAAAAACGACATATATAGACAGCTATTCAAGGGGTTTTTAACAATTGGTAGTTTGAAGACTTTTGTATGGTTTTGTTATTAAAAAATATAAACGAGGTAAAAATTATTATAAACGTTTTTGAAAATAACTCTTAATGTTTTTTATATTTTCCTGTAAAAAAGAAGCACCCACAAAAAAAATTCAGCTAAAAAAATTCAGCCAAAAAAAAAATTCAGTCGAAAAAAAAAAATTTATGCCAAAAAAAAATATTTCAGGTAAAAAAAAATCAGTCTAAGAAAAACGTTTAGTCTAAAAAAATTTTTGACTCCCCTCTTCGAAAAACAAAAAATCAGAAATCACCTGCTTATAAAGTATTTCAATCATATTATACATGCAACATATTACTTCATAATCCTTACCAATAGAATGACATAATATTATGTATTGTAGTAAATGGGCTATAAAATTAGTAATTAATATTTATTTTATTTTGTTAAAGAGATTCAGAAACTCATGTTATTGTTATAATAAAAAGGTTTTGAATCATTTAAGTCATGAGTGTGTTAGCTGTTTATTTATACATTTATTTCTTTCTTTTTTTTTCTTTCTTTCTTTATTACGCTCTTTTAAAGTACACATCATTTAACACAGTTATTATGATGTATTTAAGGCATTGTTGTTCACAGAACAGCGCATTTTTCGTTTGTAAATGTGTCAAAAAAATGACTATTCGAATAAATCAATATAAGAACGGGCTTTCTGAAACTGGCGTACCATCATAGTTTAGTATACAATATGTTTAAATTTGAATATGTACGGTTATAGACATAGGACTTGCAGTATATGATATAAAAATTACTATGTATATATTTACGGCTTAACTCTAAATAAGTCATTAAATCTATCGGGATACTTTTAATCAATAGTTTTTTGCAAAAATATCTTATACAAGGTCAAAAGAGAAGATAAACGTACAAATGAAAATATTAATTATTAAAATCGGTATTTGAAATGTGTTTTAATGTCGATAAAAATATCATTTACTTGCACTATTTTATCTTTAAATTTTTCAACATGTTTTCGTCATTTGTTTAGTATTATGTTCATAAAAAAAATATGTGGTTTTTACCAATGATCACTACATTATGCTTATCTAAACTGAACTCTTCATATATGAAAAAAACAAAGAAAAGGATTTGAAATATCTAATAAAAAGGGTATTGATATTTGATTATGCAAAGAAGGTTTTGACTTTAATTGCAAATAGAGTTCATTCAATTACAATCGAATTTTAGTTTTATTCATAAATCTTAGAAATAGGCTGTAGTCTTGTTTTTGCAATTAACAATCCGACTCGTTATAAAACCATAACCCGTAAAATTGCTGCAGTGAAGCGCCAATAAATATTATATTCCTGAGTGCTGCAAACCCTTAATAGACTATAATGATAATAGGTGACATATAAATATTGGCAACCCGGGAGGTATACTTAGTAAATCGTACCCCATCAAGGTTTTTTGCGAGGTGTTCACTACATTAATTGTAAGTGAGTTTTGTCTTATAATAGCAAAGCAGTCTTTCTTAGCGCCAATTCCGTTCAATCATTTTCTAGCATAACCGTTTTGGCAATGGCATACCTGGTGGAGAACAAAGCCCCCTCGGTATAATAATTCGCGCCAGAATCTAAAGGGAGTACATTTTTTTTTGTGCTGAATTTTTTACTTTAAAAAATAGAAAACTTTTGACACAAAAAAAGAATGGTAAAGTTTTTTTCTTCTGTATAATCGTATTAAAATACTTTTTTTACACAAAATTTGACTGGCTCTGTGCTGGTAAATTTAAGGGTAAATCCCTGCGTCTAGTTACGCTGTGATTTTAGCAGGCAACAGATTAAATGGAAAAGTGATCCTTCGGCGTTATCTACGACTCAAAGAATGTCTTATTTTAGTAAAATAATCGTAAAAAAGAACGTCAAAAACAATTTAATTGGTCCCATGTTATTATTATAATAAAGAAATATAGTAAAGAGCCGATTTTTTTTTCTCGTATATTGCATGGTACCAGTCTAGTCGCAAATTATTATTTATAAACTTATGTTTTTTTCTGTGATTAATGCAGAGTAACGGATTTTTTTACAAAATCGGACAGAATATCAATAAGGCCAAAATTAAATCGAAGTTTGTACCCAGAAAAAAATTTCGTCTGTAAAAAGTGCAGTGTAATGACAGAAAAAAGTAACAACACATAAAAATTCTATACTTAATTGCAAAATTAATGCCCAAATATCACTTTTCGTACAATTATTATGGATTTTTGTCACGGTACGGTTCTTACTTTTAGTAAAAATTGCACACAAAAAAATGAATTTTTAGTTGAAAACTTGATGGCACCATCAAAAACAGAAATCTGTATAGGTATGCACGCAAAAAAACGTCTATATTTACGTTAACAATGCTTATTTTTACTTGGTCATCATATTTTAAAGCGATAATTAAAAATAGTACGATAGAATAATATAACTTTTTTATCATGTTTTTATTATTTAATATATGGTTCTTGCAATAAAATGAACTCTTGTCAATTTCAAGAAATAAATAAAAACGCCAATATAGATTACCTTATCAAAAAAATATCTTTTTGCCTGTTACATGAATACAATATTTTAAGAAAGCTGGAATTTACTAATAAAAATACCGAGCTTTGTTTCGACTAATTAGCAAGGTAAATGCATTAAAGAACTTGTAAGTGTATAATTTAATCAAGGCAAAAAAGCCTTAGTAGATTACAGCAATTTTGTATAAGATTTAGAATAAGATAAATCTACAATCCCAACGCTCTTTCGTAAGTTTTATATTAATAAAAAAATTAAAAGTCGTTGGCCGTAGGATGATACAAATATAGCAATATAACTAATTGCTTTCTAAAATCTTCAGTTTGCATTTTTGCCATGCAGTACCTGCTTTTTAAAAATGCCTGTAAAGTACGATTATTAAATAAGTAGGGACAGTAAAAAATATTTATTAACCATCTTTTTAATACAAGTGGCGTTTTAAATCAAAAAATTGATAATGAAAAAAAAGAAAGAAATGCACATTGCATGTCTACAAAAGACGCCAAAAAAATTGTTATTATTCAGGCGTCATTTTTATAAACATGCATATTGTATTTTTAAATAGCTTTTTCTGTTGATAAAGCGTCTTAAAAAATAGTAATAAGCAATCTTTACAATAATTTTTTACATACAGGATTCATATTCTAGATGCAACATTTTTATATTTACGATAAAATTAGATATTACAGGTCATGAATAATCAACCTATTCTTCATAAATGCACTATCTTGCATTCATGATGCAAAAAATTGCATTAGTGATGCCAAAAAATAGCATTTATAATGCAAAAAATTGCATTTTTGTACTTGTTCCTGTAGATTTGAAATTATATATACATATATTTTATTTTTTCTATATTATTGCAGCTTTATCTGTTTAATCGTACTATTGTAGCAAAAAAAAAACACTTGTAATTGACTTAAAATACCTTCGTATGTTATTGTCCCGTACAATATTGCTGTGTGTACAGTGCCATGATATCATACTACGTAAACATACAAAACATGCCGTAGAATTCCGATAACAAGTAATAAAATACAAAAAATAGTAAATTTCATAAATATATAAAAATCGTCTGTTACTGTAAAGGAACACATTGTTAATATTTTTTCGTACCTTAATTTCTTTTTATCGGTTAGTAAAGGAATCGTTTTATTATTAAACAAAATAAGTGCTTGCATTATACCTAAAAGCAAAAATGAACATATTTAGTCAAGATATTGCTTTTGTAATTCATTGCATCTTTATCATGAGCTTTTTAATTTGCTTGCATCTTAATTGCAAAATAATGCATTTACTGTAGAAGACCCTGTATTAATTGTTCTGGTTGTGTTAGAAAACATCGTAAGCTAATAAAAAACAAATTTAATTTATTAAACGTATTTAATGTTAATTGAGTCAGGCTTGGTTATTTTCTTTTTAGAAAACATAAAAAAAATGAAACGATACTATCTTTTTACTTTGCTTTTTTATACTACGAAATTGTTAAAGACTCTTGTGTAAACAACTCATACTATATATTTTAGTTTTTGTTACTATTAAATGTCTCATGTCGTAAAAAAAAAACGTCATATGTTTTTTTTACTATTAAAAAAGCAAAAAAATGCTTGTATACTTGTTATTTCTGCGTAAAGAACGTCAAATACTAGTTAAAACAAGTTACAGTATTTAATGAGCAGTTTTGAAGCCCATAGGTTTAGACCTAAAATTTTATTTGCATACATAAACATTTTTATATGGCTTTATCTGCCATATGTGCATACTACGGAAATATTTATATGTAAAAGCCCAAAAAGATTTATAATCATACTTTAACCACAGTCTCCAAATATGGTATGTCTATAATATGGAACCAAAGTTATGATAGTTCCCTCAACATCGTTATTTTGTCCATACTGGGTAGCCATATATTGATCAGGAAAACATAATATCATCAAAATTTCTAAGTGAAAATTACTATAGAAAAACTATTTTTTTTTTATTTTTATGCAAGCATTTGTGAAAAAACGTAAAATTACTGCCTAAATGAGAACGAGTTATTTACTGGTACAGGCATTCAAAAATATCTCGCCGCACGAAGTTTCAAAACACATACAAAAGAGTATGCGTGAATAATATATAAAATTTTTAATGATTTTTATTATAAGTTTTTTTGCTATACTTTTACTAATATACTTTTTATGGCTTTTATTCTAGGATTTAAAGTAATTGCCATTATGTTTTTTTTTCTAGATATGTTTTATGTACACGAAATTAATTAATAAATAATACAATTAAACCAGAAAATTTGTAGTCATTACATATAAAAATTCATGTGTAAACGATTTTTTTGTGTAATTTGTATTCAAAAATTAATTATAAATACAATTAATAGAATGTTTTGTGTCATATTTTTAGTTGTTCATGACTTATCAAATATTTGTAAATTTATTTGTTTTAAAAAGGTAATTTTTGTCATCCTAAAATTTTAAATAAAACTTTGTAGTATAAAACTCTAGCAAAATATAGGTAATTCCTTTTTACAAAAATAAACTTAGTCTGTATGCCATATATTGTATACCCATTTAGGCCGCTTAGATATTTTTTCGCGGCCCCTAAGTTAAACCACTGCAGTATTGAAAACCAGGTACTCAAAAGCTAATCATTTACTTTGAAGAATCAGAAATGACGCTGAAGCCAAAAAGATTCAACTTAAAACTACTACTATTTAGAGAAAACATAAACGAAATTGTAATTGTTTCTAGTTGGGGATGCCATGTTTGTAGTGTAAATAGTTGGTATTTTACAATAATAGTATATTTAAGAAAACAATATGCAAAAATTCACGCAACACCGCAAGATTGAACTAATAGGCGTATACAATATATCAAAACTTGTATGAGCTTGATACTAGCTTTACAGTTTCCTTTGCTTTAAAAAAGAGAATCTTTTTTTTGCATTAATAACTAAGAAGTTAAAAATCCTAAAAAGCATACCTTTTATATAATTATGAATCCATAATTTAACTATATAGTACAAATTTATTTTTAAAAAAGATTTTTACGAAAAAATTAAAAGTGTCGTACAAGCATTGTACTAAGTCAGGTATGTACTTTTATAATCAATAATAACAATTAATCAGTAGCATATCAAATATTTATAGAAAAATTGTCATTATAATCAAAAAGGTAGCTGTTATATTTTTTGTGTATAAATATCTACTTTGAAAAATGCCCTAATTTTTTTTTTATAATGTTTTCATTTTAACTTTTTATTTATTGTAAAATAAAAGGGTTTTATTGTTGAAGCTTTTGTATTGTCGTTACCAAGTTTATAGATTCCCTTCTCCACGTTTTATATAAGGTTTTATGAATTGTTAGAAAAAAAACTACACAGATTCATTTCTGAAGTTTTTCGCATTGATTTTCATAGTCTGCAAGTGATCTTGCACAGCGATGCGCAATAATGTCACAAAAAAAAATATATTTTATGGGTCTATTTCATGGGCAACTAGTATGTGATTTTGTTCCAAATACTAACATGTAATATTTTTAACATGATTATTTACTATTCAAAAAAAAGTGTACTATATAATTGTGGTCTTTTATAAAATAGACAATAAAAAAATATATTTTTATTATTGAAAGAACGAAAGATACTCTATAAATAAAAAAAGCCCATTTTAAGTATGCATCTTACATACATCTAGTAAAAAAGATACGTGCAAGTGTAAGTTATTAAATCCCACTGTAAAATGACGCAAAAATGTTTTATTTGCTAAAAATGCGGAAAATTTATTTTTATGTGTTTTATTTGCGAACTTTACAATCTTTAGATTTTTTACAATTTTTTCGGCAATTTGAATGGTAAGAAAATGAATGAGAACGAGTCTACATCCACTTAATTTATAATTATAAAAAGTTAATTTAACTCTTTGTAGTATTCTGTAAATGCCGGATTGTCTAATATGCTCTTTTGTAGTGATTTTGTCTTTTTCTCATGACGCAAAATATGCATAATTACTGAGTCTACGATAAATAAATTTTGTATAAATAGTAGGAGTGTATAGCATGACAATGTAGAAACGTCTTTATATACTATGGATAATGTTTTTTGATTAAAACATAGTTATTTGTTTTGAATAGTGTAATAAAACTGAAGATGTTTCAATGAAATTTTATACCCCGAAAATTCCATATAAATAAACAAATAAGATTTGGGTAAAAACACGTACCATGTTTTTTAGCTCTTTTATTAGAAACTTAGTTATACCTGCGCTACAAATTTTTATAGTAAAAATTATATATAATGTTTTAACCCTATTCATAGCCGTCAGCATGATTTTTTTGGCATTGGGGAATTATATTGCCTTATGAACACTATAAAACATTTTTTTTACAATGTAATTTTTTTTTCCATTTTCCATTTTGGATTTTGCACTTTTAAATTTTACACAGGTACTGTATTTGTATACCTAGGGACCAAAAATGCCTTCTACATTGCAACCAGTCTGTAAAACATGTTAGGTGGAAGTGCCGCAGTTGCCATCCCCTTTCCTGAACCCATGTACCTTCCTCGACGGATG
>JAQFYM010003279.1:0-19203 GCA_034694785.1 Agrenia bidenticulata | reverse complement strand
TTGACTTTATTTTGTTTCTGCCTGTGGTTGACTTTTTTTTTTTTAAAAAAAATGTATTACATTGTTTTTTTATTGATTTTATAACATTTGAGATATTTAGAGTTGCTTTATTTACAAAAATTTAAAAAGTGTGGATTTTTTGAATGGCGCCTTTTAAGTGTTTTTGGGGTGCTAAATCAGGGCAATTTAGTAATTTTGGCGCCTTTTTAAAAAATTTGGCGCCTTTTTAGGAATTTTGGGAGCTAAAATTTAATTTTGGGTGCTAAGTACTATTTACCATTTTTGCATATATGTATTTGTATAGGATTAAATTTAATACAAAAAACACCTTTGCGTTGTAAAAATATTTCTCAAAATAGTGTAGACAACATCATAAACAACAGAACATAAATACCAACGACGCGACTTGGGAGGTACACAAAAAAAAAGTTAGTTTTATGGTATAGTACAAAAACGCAATCTTCCATGTTTAAAGTTTTTTCAGGCCTTGAATCTACAAGTTCTGCTTTGTTTTACACATTCTGGTTGTATGTCGCAAGAAGCGTATTATAAAAATGTACTTGCTGGTAAATTTAAAAAAAGTTTTAGTATATGAGAATTTATACGCAGCATGCTTAGAATTTATGGAGAAACGTAATATTCTTTGTTTATACGGAAGTTTTTAAACAAATGCTACCGGCATAAAATTTTACAAAATAACCCTATTAATATGCATTTTTTTCTTTGGTGTTTTTTTCGAGGTCGTGTTTTTAGTTTTAGAAACTAAAAAATTCGTTTACTTTACTTTTCATTTTTTTCTAAAATAAGTACAGACACTTTATATCTTTTTATGGAATATACCACTGGACTTAAAATCAATATAACTTTTACTAATTTTGCATGCTAAGCAGGTAAAACTGAGCTTTTTAAAAAATTTTAAGACCAAGATGATTATATACGTTTTGTAAATCTACAGGAATACGGTTCTTTTTTATCTTTAAAACACGTCTAGTTGCCTTTTAAAAACATTGCCTTTGACGATAAAAAGTACTTATTATAAAAAAAATTCATAATAAATTATGTGTTTAAATAATAATAAATACGAGTTTTCTAGTTATAATGCAACAGTTTCGGTGTACATAAAATGCACTTAGGTACACCATAGATGCAAACAGAAACCGAAATAGCATATAAAATAGACTATCTATTGCGTTTAACCTATTATCTTGTTTTCAGGCTAGTTCTTTCGACTGCAAAAATATCTAAGATGCCGTCATTATGTCGGTAGATTTTTTAAACGTTGTTGTATGTTTATTTATCCACCTTGACTATTAGTCTTGCTTTTTAGAATATAATTATTGTTATGCAGTAAGCGTTCCAAAAGTTCAAATGTATTTACTATATAAAAGTAGGTGATTAAAAACATTACTCTTATGTTTTATTTTGGCATGTACAAAAAAAATGACACAAAAGTAATGTGTTAAACATACGTACGAAATAAACACGAAAAATTAAAGCAAAAAAAGTTCTTGAATGCTACTTATATTTTGAATTTCTAAAAATAACGACCCCGTTTAAAAACTAAACAAGTCAAACAGTTTTTTATTGTGATATTTTTGCGAAGACAATCATATTAAATAGAAAACAATAATCAACTGCTAAAGTTGTTCTTTTGTTTTTAGATGGTAATTTTTGTTGAACAAATTATTCGGTAGATATATTCTCTTAACCTTTTACGCCATTATACTTATACACTAAATCAAGACAATATATTTTGTGGCATAGCGGAAGAGACAAACGTTTTAAACCATGACTTTGTACGACAACACAAGTATTGAAAACATACTGCGCCCAGGGCGTCTACAGGGGGGGTTTCTGGCGGGCCATTAAAAGGGGCCCTTTTTTTGCGCTTCGTAAAAATATAATGAACAATAACAAGTACAATATCGGTTATAGTATAAGTATAAAAAATGCTGAAGTTGCTTGTTTTTCTTTTGCCAAGACCTACCAATGCAGATTTTTCATATAAGCACCCCCGATCTTTTTAGTGGTGTTTGTGGTATCACGAATTTTTCAAAGTTGTTGTTGCGTTGCGAAGAGACACAAATATAGATTTCTACTTATAAAAAGGTTGCATTTAATTTGAGCTTGCATTTTTAATATTTGTTATTAACCCAATGCGTAATACAAGAGTAAGCTACACAAATTGTATATCTGAACCTTTAGAAAAAAGTCGGAATAAAATTAAAGGCCGTCGGAAAACATTTTTCATCGATTTTTAGATAAATTCAAAATCGGGAAAAAAAGACTAGTTTTGAATTCTATACCGGAATTACTTACAACAATTTAAAAATTTCTGTAGGATGGTATGATGCTGAGTTTGTGTCATGGGTTGAAATATTCCCGTTTCAGTTAATTTTTAAAAAACGCTAAAAGACTGTTTTTGTACCCTGTGAACATTAAATAAGACTTGAAAACTTTTTTAACACGTGCATTGTTGTTTCGTATGGTATCCACTTTTTTACAATGAAAAAAAACACTTTTTTTGACTTTTATTGTCAATACGCAAACAAAAACATCTTTGTAAAAAAATCAAATTTCCTGAGTTTTGATGTGCTTAAAAAAATTAGTATAAATACAAAAAAAATAATAATAAACTAATATGCAAGCAATAGTTTTTTTTTCTCAACTTCAATCAGTTAAATTTTATCTCAATGTGTTTAATAAATGTAATGATGCATTAGAAAAGACAGAAATTTAGGTATACAAAACTGTAAGGTTTTTCTGCCATATTGCATTAAGCTTTTAATATGCACGCCAAACCTTTAAAAAACAACTTTTTTGCATTCTGTGTTTCTCGTTGATGTTTTTGCATTTAAAAACCGTTCAGATGGTGTTATTTACACAACTCTTAGCATATTAGCAAATTTTAAGAAAAATGGCATATAAAACGCAGCCATGCCATAGAACTAAGGGTGTATTTCGACACTTGTAAAACTAAACACCCTTTTAATTTCGGTTTAGGATTTATAACATGGCAACAAGAAACAACCATATTTTTAACTATACAGTTAAAAAACTTGTTTATGGTTGCAACGCACTTATGAGTTTTTTTCGAAAGCGTTATTATATTATTATTAGTTATTAAAGAGCACATAAATCAAAATAATAATTAAAAACATCCTAGTTGATAAAACGTCGAAGATTGATGTTTAAAATTACAATTTGGTGCTGTTCATTGTAAATAGAATTATTTCATCTGTAGTTTTTTCGATTGTGGTATATAAGAAATTCTATGCAATTTGTGCAATTATTTTGTTTTTTTTTTGGATATAGCGTATTGTTGTTCGGGATTATAAGAAATAACTATAGCATTTTTTCTTGCGTAAAGGAACCCATACAGAAATCCCCTCGGCGTAGTTTTGTCAATAAGTGACCCTGGCTGCGCCACTAGCTAGGTTGATTACATAACATTTTGATGACTATCATGGGGTCTTTTTTTGGTTTTGGTCAGTATATATATGCTTGTGCATTCTAATACTATACCATATTGATATTTGTTGGTTGAAAAGACGCGTATCATATAAAATAAAGTATATTCAGTGACCTGGTCAGAAAAAAAGTACGATCCTACAGTGGCGTAGCCAGGTGAGGCGGGTAGGGGGGGGGGGCTCCAGCCCCCCCTTCCCTTTTCTAGAAAAAAGTTGCGCCTGAATTAACGGAGGGTCGTTTTCTGTGCAGAATTTTTTTGACAATGAAGCCTAATATAAAAAAATAGCAACTGAAAATCTTTATAAAAAAATAATTTTGATTTTTGTCAATTTAAATCGTGTTTTATAGCCAAAGTTTACAAAACACACTGACTAGCCCTGGTCAAAAACATATCCTGGCTACGCCACTGTGTACCTAGGGCTAGTCAGTGTTTTTTGCATAAAAATGGCGTAAAAACAAACTAAAATTGTAGAATTTCTTTTTTGTTTGTACAAGTTTAATGGTGAATATCTACAAAAAGCTTTTTTACAGATAAAATCTCTGCACAGAAAGTGACCCCAAATACAATTATACGACCTGTTTTCAGAAAGACGGTTAAGACCTTCAAGCACCCTTTCCTTTCTATGCCACTGAATACATTTTAAAATGATTTGCGTATAAGGTCTAGTAACAAGAAAACCAAAAGGTAAAAACCAGTGGAAATATCTCTAAGGTTAGAAAAATTTTAGTCCACCGCGCGTAATTACTTCAATATAGGGAGGGTTTAAGACTACCAAATATTTTTAAAAGAACAATATAGGCTTTATAATTAAATATACAAAGCAATCAAAAATTATTTTCTTATTGATCTTTTCCACCTGAAAAAAATTTTTATAAACAAAAAATTTGCAAAAAGTAAAGCCTTTATTTTTTGCACGTATGCAACATAAACGTGCAAACAAAGTCTATTTTACTTTATACATTTGAACCGCTTGATTTTAGCTGCGTATTTTGTATAAATTCTGTAATGTTAGTTTAAAATACCAGTATTTACATTAATTTAACTGCAAATATGCACATAAGAAAGCAGATGAAACCTGCCAAAAAAATTTATATTTACTGTATAATAAATTTTGACAACTAAAATATTGTTTACATTTGGTATATAAAACCATGTTCACATAACTTTTTCATGACAAATCTTGACACTGTGTAGATACCTGTACCTAAGCAAAAAATTAAATCATTGTAGAAGCTTAACAAAGACAAATACACAACGGTATGACAAACTATAAAAGATAATATGATAACGTATAACATGTTAACATAGACGTAAAAAATCGCAGTACAAAAAAAGAATTTTTATTTATATAAAAGTTTTAAAAACATTGTAATTTCACATTTTGGAAAATATGTTAGCTGCATAACAACAGAAGTCGGGTATATTGTTTTCCTGCAAACGAATGTTTATAAAAAGACCCGTAAAATATTCAAGATAGTTTTTTCGTTTCGTTTTTTAAAACATATTTTCAATAACATAAACTAAGCGTTTTATATGAAAATATGTATCTGTATATGTGCATTTGGTTCGATATATGGCCAGCAAGTCAACAATACAAAAAAGCAAGGTTTTATGCTTGTTAACTTTAAAAATGACCGAAAAAGATAATTCAGATCTTTCCATGACTATTAAAAAGACTTTTTCATAAAGGTATTATATAAAGAACATGTTACCAAAGACGTTTCGGAACCAATGCTTTGTGTTCTCTCTGTCATTTTAATTGAAACAAGTTAATGTTGCTCATCAAATTTAATTGTTGTGTTATAATGGTAGAATTTTGCGTTCAAAAATAAAACACTGTAGTTTAATATACAAAATGCGCATAAAAACGAGCAAAAGGACAAACTTAATACGTGGAAGTGTTAGCTGTTTCTGGAAGTAAACAAAGTTTTACAAAAATCAAAGGTTTTTTAGGAAAAGGCGATAAATTGCAATGCATTCAAATATAGCATATATTTTTTTGTAGATATGTTACAGTTAATTAAAGGTGAAGTATTCAATAGATAATTTCCAAACACTTATAAAACTTGCATGCTACACGTAAAGAATTTTTCTATGTGTTGTTGGTATTTAAATTTAACTAAGTAAAGTGTGAAGATACTTTAGCCGTCTCATTTTTATGAAGTTATTGTATATTGCGAAACTTAAAACTTTTTCTTCAAACATTTTATGTTGTAGATTTACATTTTTTGTCTAAAAGTATACAAAAAATCAAACTTTAAATTATAAGAAAATTAAATGTAGTTTGTGATGGTAGTAATACACAAAGATTGTTGTATGTGACTGCAGTTTTTTTGTACATTCAAAACACATTTAAAAAGCCGTACAAAGAATGGCAATTATAGACAGCTGGTACAATCACATACACAAAAATTTCAGCAAATTTTTATATGTCAAGATTGTTTCTTGTTATGTTTAGAATTATCTGAAAACCTATATTCTACAAAAAAACTACATTAGCAGATTAACCATGCAAAAAAAACAAGAATGGTAGTAAGTATTGCTATATTACATCAGAAAGCATCATGAATCTGCTTTTAATGACAAAAAACCATAACAAGCTAGCAACCCTGCAAAAAAAACAAGTGTTATAATAAAACAAAAAATGGCATTTGTGATCAAATATAAGACAAACCGTTTTATAAAAATGTTAAACGTTTTAGACATCTGCGCAAAAAGTGTACATAGAAAAACTGTACCCATATTGGTACAAGTTCGAAAAGCGGTAACCTTTTTTACTTATAGACCAGTCGCGCCTTATTCATCCGCACCACTATACGAATTTCCAGTCGCATCCCGAGTTTTGTCGGATAACCTAGTGCAAAAATTAAGTGCGTTTTACTGTCGCTTAAAGCACTAGAAACAAAAAATTACGTATTTCATATTATTTTGTTTGTCTTGGCTTTTTATGCAGCACTTAATATAATAATTGTGTTAATCTGACAATCTAAATAATAGGTCATGTAAAAAGGGCGAAAGGTAATTTGCATTTAGGTTATATAGAAGAACCATTTTTATAGACTTTTTTGCATTAAAAAAAGAGACAAAAATATCATTAAACTGTTTTTCAATATAGAATTTTTTTTGTGACTAATGCTTTTTTAAAATGTTGCTGCATATATTTGACATTATGTTTTATGCGCACACTCAGATCTGTGACCCCATTTTCTCGCACATTGATTATCCCGGTTGATACTATACGATAAGAGTGCGATCAAAACAAAAACATCTAAGGTGTATACACATTAACAATTGTTCTACATAAGTAAATGTTTTTAACAGCATTTTTTGCATTATTACTCTGTTTCTTCTATTAATTTTTTTTTAATATAACAAAAAAATTATGTCGGTAACTTAAATGTCGGATATTTATAAGTTCTGGGCATAAATTGTATAAAATGCAAAAAAACAGTCGAAAAAAAATGTCGGTTTATCGAGTGTCGGATTAAAGAGGTTTGACTGTACTTTAAATTTAATTGTTTTATAAGTGCAGGTGCCTTTTTTTTTTGTTTTCGTTGTGTATGACAAATACCGTGTGAATTTGCTTTTTGTGTTGTATTTACCATTTGTCAAAATGGAAGATTTTTTGTATTTTTATCTAATAACACTATACCGGAGTTTTAATACAAAAAAAGACAACATGTAGTTTTGCAACAGCTGATCGAATTACAATTTTACCTAACGTTTTGCATCTTAATTGTATTGCTACAAATTATATTCGGGCTCGGCTTGGCATTTGTTTTTATTTCGTCTTTAGATGCAAACATTTTTTTATACGGATTGTTGATTTATGATGATTTGCCTAGCTACTGCATACAAACTGACGTTGTCTTTAGCGCCGTTGTTCAAGTTTGTGTTAAGACATAGCTTTTTAATCTGTTTTCTCATTTTCAGTTATAAATAGAGCATTAGTAATTTTTAAAAAAATTGAGGGCAATAGGTTTTTATCCGACCAAAAAAGTATTTTATAAATTAGGCTGTATACAAAAAATGCCTATAATAAATGATATGACCGTTAATATTGCAGGTTTTTTTTGTAATAATATTCTTTTGGACAAAAAGATGTTTTTCTTTACGTTGACAACACAAAGAATCGGTGATTCACTTATACTAAATGATTGCACTTTACGGTAAACAGCAGCGCCAAATAAATGTTACAACACCAGTTCTTTTAAATACATATTTTTTCTTGTGGTTGTAACATATGGGAGTTGTGATCTATATGAATTTTTGCAAATCAAGAACCTTTCCAGCATTATAGTAAACTTAAAAATTATGACACGACGCATATTAAAATGTTAATTTTCTTTGGTGCATATTGTAATCGTAATCCTACATAAACAAAAATATAAATGACAAAAAATCTGGTGTATAGATTGTAACCCTTATGGTTGTATTGTAAAAAATAGTTTAGGTATTGTAAGAACGTCAAAATTTGTATCAACACGCATAGCCTGGCATACGCCATATTTGCACTATTTTAAAAATAAATGTACACAAATCGTATGCTTAACACGTAAAAAAAACATTTAAAGCAATCAACAACTACAACAACCTTACTTTGCACACTTGTAGAGTGACAGTTTGCGATAAATTTATAGAAAAACTAGAAAAATTGTAATAAAAAATGGTCCACATCACACTTTTTTTGTTTTGGTTTGCTTATATTAGTCATGTATTCAATAAAAAACATTTTTTATGTTGTAACATTGCTCTCACAGTTTAATTAATACAGCGGTGTGCAAAATATCAATGTAGAAGTAAAAAAAAAGTTGTTATAGTGTTTTACTAGCAATTTGAAATTGCATTAATAGAGATGCATATTGCCAAAAGTAAAAATTTGGTGCAATCAATCACGTAGTAAACAGAATCTTTTATGCAGCTAACTGTGTTTTTTTTTAAGAAAAAATATTTATCTTCACTATTTTATCACATGAACGCTTTTGCCAGAAAAACGTAAAACTACAGAGAAAAACTAACAGAAAAATGTTTTTTTTGTAAAATAGTATAATTTAATTATTTTTTAATTAAATATTATGGTTTTTATGTTTTTTTCATAAAAAAAGACCATAAGAAAATACAAAAAATTTTTTGAAAAAAATACTTTAAGGCAAAATTAATTGACATGTAAATTACATGACAGTAATAGTCGGGTTTTTTTGCAGCTATTAAACGCGTATGTAGGAAGTAACAAAGCGGCCGGTTTTTTTTTACAAAAAATCTCATTTTTAAATAAATAGAAATATACAATTTGCATAAAAACCTGTAATAAAACCTAAATTACTTTCTATTTTATAATTAAATACCCAATTTTGAAACAATCAGGGTTCAAAAATTTTTACTATAGACAAACGCTGCTATAAATATTTTCTATGCGTGTAATGCTGTCATATGCATACGGACAATATGTTTAATATCGATATTTCAAAGCCCTTATAACGTTTTGCTTACATAAATCACATTTTATGTGTATTTTTGCAAGCTGAAAATAAACTTATACTACTTTCTATTTCAACAATAACTATTATATTGCAATATTTTTGTGGTACGTGCATTTAAAGACTATGCGCATGGGTTGAATTAAAATATATTTGTGTAGTATAGTATTTTTTGAACGTAAAAAATGTATGCATTACATATACTTTTTTACATAAAAAAAACAAAAAAACGCATTACAAGACAGGCGTTGCAGCTCGCATATTTAGTACAGCTAATATTTTTTCGTTTGTTATAATGATGTTATATGTTGATTTTGTTAAGAACAATAAAAATCTATTGCAATCTTATAAAAAACAAATCGCGACAATGTTCTAGTGATAGTGCATTCATAAACGAACATTTCAAAACATCATAATTTGCTTACCGTGTACAATTGACCGCTGCGGCATTTTTTTTTGTTGTAGAAAAACTTCGCTACAAACAAAAATCAAAAAACACAAAATCAGATACTTTACACTTTAATTGCTGGCACAATGTAAGGTTGCTTTGCTACATATGCATTTATAATAATTACACCATAATGCTGCGTCTTCTTTTGCACAATAGCAAATTTTACTTTATAAAAAAATAGACGCTGTACATGTCGTTGTAGGAAAAAAATACACAGTGCAATATTACGGCTTAGAAATGGCTGCCAACAAAAAACACAATTACTTTCTGCTTTATACAAATCACGCGTTATATTTGTGTGAAAATACGTTGTTATAGTCCATGTACTACCAGCAAGTTTTAATTGCTGTTTTTGTTTACCAAAATTTAATGTACAACTAATATATTCTTGATAAATATTATTTTCTAAAAAAACATTATTTAAATTTTTTTGAATAGCGGCAAATGATAGGATTTTTTTTATAATTAGTTAGTATTGCAATTTTTTAAGTAATATAGAATAGACATAACTTCGAATGCAAAGAAAAAAAATATTACTACTGTAAAAATAAGAAACCGCTAAAAAGTATTTACGATACTAAAGCTAATTGCTAAATATTGTAAAAACCATTTTTTTTTGCGCAACTAAAACTGCCGGTGGTATTTAAAATATATGTTTCATGATATAAAAAAGATTTGGTTATTTTCTTTTCTTTCAAGTCACACAAATCCATTTAAAAGCTTTAACAGTTAACGCATAGGTGTTTTATCATACATGTAAATGCATGCGCCTGTTTTTACATTAAAAATTTTTTTTTAAAGAAAAATAAATATTCTTATGCGTGAGAACGAGCTGCCAAAATAGTAATAAGTACGTACGTAAGCAAATGACTTAATATATTTTATTATATTATACTATACAGTAGTTAGTTAAAATAAAATGCATTTGTTTTATATTTGTAATTCTTTACACAATCGTAAATAAATGTTCTATGTATTTACATAAGTAAGACATAAGCATATGCATGGTTAAAGTTACATATGCAAAACATATTTTCTAATATCCTTTTGTTTTGTGTAATTTAAAAATTTTTTTGTATGTTTTACTTTTCATTCCTATTTCCAAAAACCATATTAATATCTATAAATATGCATCTATGCACTTTGTCGTTGCTGTCGGCATATATTTTTCTATGTATTTATAATGCTATATTAGTTTTATTTGCATGAAAATTTACATTTTGAATTGTGTATACATAGGCATATGTAGTTCTATGTCTTGATTTGATAAATTGCGCGCATCATTTTTTTTATTATTATTTTTTAACTTCTATATATTTATATTCTGTCTAAATATATATATGCTTTTGTCGAAATCATATAATGTAAATATTCAGATGCAAATTTATCTTAAGTAATGAACTATTTTTTAACCACTAGGCGTATTATTATATACATTCATATTCATATTTTTATTCATTATTAATTTATTTAAATATTCATATGAAAATGTATATGTAAATGGTATTATAAAAAAGGGTTAATGTTAATGTTAAAGTATTTGTATATGTATATGTATATGTATATGTATATGTACCTGTATTTGTATATGTATATGTATATGATTCTGTGTATGTATCTGTATCTGTAGTTGTAACTGGTCATGTGGATGTATATGTTTTTTTATGTATATGTTGTTGTATATGTTTATGATTATGTATGAGTGAAAAAATATGTAGGCGTACATAGATTTTTATTTATTTTAAGTGTTGTTGTATATGTATAGTTATATTTCGGTGGATATGTATATGTATATGTATTTGTATACTTATATTTGTATGTTTATGTATACGTATATGGTATGTATTTTTAAGCGTTTTATGTATATGTAAATGTAAATGTTTTATAAATATATATCAATCTCTATATAAATATGTAAATGTAAGTGCAAATAAATATACACGTTAGTATACGTAAATGTAACTGATAATGTACATGAAAATACTGCTGTTTTTGTTTTTGTATATGTATTGCGGCAATGATATGTACATGTTACTGTTAATTTATATGTATATATATATACTTTTTCGAGAAGTAGTATGTATATATTTAGTATTTTTACATATGTATATATAAACTTGTTTGTATATGTATATGTATATGCGTATGTATGTGTATATATCTATATGTTTTTTATGTATGCGAATTTATATTAATAAGTAAATGATGATGCATATTTTTATGTATATTTATATGCGTATGCAAATTTTGAAACCTTTAACCATGTATGATTATTACTATGATGTTGTCAATGTATATTTATATGTATAAGTATAAGAATATTTACATGAGTATGTATTTGTTTATAAACATGTATCTTAGAATTTTTTTTTAGTTCTATATTCATGTTCATGTCTATAGTTTTTCCATAATTTAATCAATATAAAATGTTGTATTATGTGTATTTTTTATTCTTTGCTCAATTTTTCATATTTATATTTATATTAATTTTCTTTTTCTTTTATATATTTGATTAAAATTGATATTCATATCCTTATACAAACCAAAATCATGCATAATAACTCATGTATATTATTTTATGCTGCGAATTGTAGAGAAAAAAGTTTTTTTCTTAGTTTTATGGTGTATCTCTCTGATAGCCAGGGCCTCCGGAAGGGGCAAGAGAAAGGGGTTTGTCCGGGCCTCGCATAAAAAGGGGCTTCTTTAACAATATTACAAAAAAAACAATGTGAAAATACAGAATATTAATTTTAATATCGTAAAAATGCTATTAGCAACCGTATTTTACTATGAACAGTATTTGATTAACATACAAGTTATTCGTATAGAAACAACAAGAACCCCTTTTATTTGTGATCAACCTTTCTTTAAAACTCAAAGAGTAATTGCAATACGCATACAAATGCGTGTCACTTTTTGCTTATATGTGTTATTTTATTTAATAAATGGCAAGGTTATATGTATTTTATACAAATGGACAACGATGATAATTTTTTCGCTTTACTAGTTTAAAAACGTAATGCGTAACAAAAACACAGTGGCCTACCTACGCAGAAAAATTGTTTTTACCAATATTCAAGGTTTGACGCAGTCGGTTTAAGGCAAGCTGACAATTCAAACATGAAAAATGCTAAAAGCGAAGGAACAAGGTTTTTATAACGGCGTCAAATTACGTAAAATTGCAGGTGTTTAACAACACAATGTTTTTTATTGTAAATCAGCAATAATAAACAAATTTTGATCTACTCCTTTTTACTAAGCGCATCTTTTATTTTCTTATGTACCACAGTGTCTTCTCGTATGATATAGTTAGTGGTTTTTATACGTTTTTACTGTACTTAAACATTAAAAAAAACTTGTCTACGCTATTTATTTTTTTTTACTTTTAGTGTATTTGAATACAGGCTAGTAAAAAAAAGCTTGTTTCTGCTGCAAATGATTTAAAATTTTACAATTCTAAAAACACAAAAAACTCAAGATAAAAGATATTGATATCTTGCGAATTTCCGCGTTTTTTTACAGAAATTATTAAAACTTAAAAAAAAAATTGACAGTAGCTACGAGTCTGTCATGTAAAAAAACGGTATCAAAAAATTGATATATTTTTTTTTTTTGATTTTTGGTACACATTTACTTTTTAAATAGTAAAAATTCTGTTTCCTACACAGGTACGGAGTTAAAAAATGAATTGCTGTTTTTTAAGTTTTTATAATTTTATCGTTTATCTTCCAGAATACAATAAAATGTTGATCTTGGCGTTTTTTGTTATAAAACTCACAAAAATTTTGTAACGCGTTAAGTTAGTATACATAAAGGCAGGGGTTTTATTTTTTCGCAATTTTAAGATACAAAAATACATTTTGTTCCTTAAAAAGCGTTCATCTGCTCTACTGAAAAATATAGTTTTATTTAACTAATGTATCAATATACGTACAACCGGCATATTATCAAAGTTACTGCAATATTTGCTGTAGGAATCTACAACTTCTTAGAAAAAAAATTGCCAATTCATGTCTTTATATTATTATGATCTTTTTTGTTACTTTCATGATATTTTATTTATGATTGCTCATGCTACAAATACAAAAATATTATGACAAATAGTTATTAACGTGTTGGCTTAAAAAAATGCGACTTTTATTATACTATATATGTCAAGGGGTACATCTGGGTATGTTATATATGCAAATACATGCATTACATAATATATGTGAGGTTCAGTTAATTTTATATAAAACAATTCACTTTATTATTTTTGTGTAAACCGATTTTTATATATGACAAAACCAATTTACTTATAACAACATGTTTATTGGTAAATGATGCAAGCTACATGATATGGATTGATTGCGGTCAGTGCAAATCATATAAAAAACTTGTCCATGACAAATAATCTCGTTGAAAGGACAAGCTTTTATTTTTTTTTGTACGTATTTTTTATACAAAAAACGGTTTAAAAGAACCAAATCTAATCTTGTAAAGACACGCATTTGCCGCAAAAAAAAACCATTTTTACGCAATTTTTTGCTTGTCTTACTGCAATATAACAGGTATATCTAATTTGAGTTCAGCAAACTTAAATAAAACATTTATTGTTATTAAAAGATGCAATTCTTTTTGTATGGATGATTTACTTTGTTTATAAGTAGCTTTTACTACGTAAACCCCCTATAAACTTGATTTGTTCAATATTTGTACATTTGAAGCAGTCTGTACTGCAACCCCAATACCCTAGTTTGTTATTATTAAATTTTAAAATTTTTGCCCCAAAAAAAAATCGACAAGAATATTATGTGTCTTAAGGCTAGGTCACGATTTTACGTATACAAAAAATAAAAGCCATTTTTACAGTGTACACCATACGTATACACTGACCGTGCACCCCGTTTTACTGGTGCCAGCGCCTTGGGGATCCACCCCTATCATGCCTTCTATTTTTTACGGGCTTTGATTACTGCCTATACGCTCAAGGGCCCTAAAACATTTAAGGAAAGGCTAAACGGGACTGTCGCTACAGGCAGCCCGGGCCAGTCTACCATACAGATGCCTGCCCTTACCTCCGCTTGCGCAGCATTTTCTTGCGTTAGGCTACATTTGAGACCGTAATGTGTGTTATTGAACAGTTCGCACAATCCAATAATTGACACGCCCACCGTTATTTAACCCCAAGAAATTTTTAAACCCCCTAAGAACCATTCGGCTATACGATCTCATTTTACGTATACACATAGGGGCATTTATCGTACGAAAAATTACATATACGTAAAATAATTTTTGTTGTACGGTGAATTTTCGACAACAAAAAAAAATGATTGATTTCATCCCATATATCTAAAATTATATATTCTATTATACAGTTAGATGTTACAATGAGTTAGTGGCATATCTATGCATTCTTTTCATGCAAAAATAGAACCGAAGAGTACATGGTAATAAGTTTTTAATAATCAAAAACAAAAAGACTAGTCGTAACATATTTATTTAAAAAAATTTACTATTTTTCAGGGTTACCAATATGGTATGGTAATATGAGCAGGTGAATTTTTTTTTGTCACGCCCATAATGGCCATTATGGTTAATATAAGAAAAAATGTGTTGCATTTAGTAAAATGAATAGTAAGTAAAACAAGGTTTTGTCGTTGTATTTTGGACAGAAATATGCTTAAGTTTTTACATATTAAACGTTTATTTATTTGCTACCTATACAATAAAATCGCAATTGTACATTATTTTACATTATGGCGTCTTTAGTTTCTGTTATAACTATAAAATTAAGTTTTATTTGTAACTACAGAGTTTTTTATAACAAATAATACCCCTTTAGTCTTAATTTTAAAATTTGCAGTTTTTTTGCAATCTATAGTGGTATTATATAAGTCTTTAAAACAAACAACTTTATATTAAAAATGCGCGACAGATTATAAATTTTTAAATAGTATTTTTTTGTACCGTCTGGAAAAAACACATTTATTAATTTTAAAAAATGGCTTTTTTATAGATATGAAATAAGGCAATAAATAAAAGAAACTAAGCCGTCATGAATTGCCGCTTTTTTTGGCCGTTTGGATCCTCGCCATTATTTTTCGGTACCCCTGCTTTATTAAAAACAATTCATAAATACTAAAACCGTAAAATTTTATCTTATTCTTATCCGTGTTTGTAAATTACGCCAAATAATCGAAATTTATGTAATCCTAAAATCTACAATTTTTACTTATGTACTAACAACAAAATAAAAATTACTTTACATTGTACCGTATATACCAAATCTCACTTTATAGGAAAAATTATTATTTATCTAAGAATAGTTAACATAAGGACTAAAAATTTTTTTGCAAGGGATGGAACGCATTTTCCATTTTTAGCTGTCATAACAATTTTAAAATTTTTGATTTCTTACCTATTTTTGTAATTTGTCTGTGCGTATATACTCGCTTTTTAAGTTGTAGAAATATAAAAAGAGTTTATGAAGCTATAAGTAAAACATGACAAAAGATGTTAGATGCATGTTTTTACTTTAGGAATATATCTTCTGTTATCATGCCGTCTATAATATAGCTTGTTATAGTTGATAGGGTGTTTACTCAAGGTAACATTTTTTTACAACAGGGAGCGCAATCAGAAAAGATATCCATGCTGTAGATAAGCCTAGCTTACATATTTAGAACCTTAACAGTAAAATATACGAAAAATATAACATGAACCCCCTCTTTATCCATTGATTTTTGCGTGAAATCTTAATTTAATACTAAAAAATTATTCAATCAAAGAAGTAAACTTAAAACTTGACATTTATGTTTACTTTATGTGTCTAGAATAAAATGGATGTTAGTACATGCGTATCTTTACCAGATATTTTAAAAATATTTTTTTTTCTAAAAAAATCGATTCTTGCTGTGCTTTTAGCATAAGCAATAAAAGCAGCATTCAGATGGAAAAAAAATTTATTAAACAATTTTTTGTAATTTTCTGCTTTGGTATAAAACAAAATGCGTTTTTTTTTTGCTCTTTGTTATTACATCTACTTGCAAGATATTTATCAACTCCTTAAAAAAAACGATTAAAGACATTTTAACTGTTAAAATGGTATTATAACTGTCCTCTTGTGAATGGGTATATGCATATATTTACATTATTAACTAGTTTATACCGCATTTTACGTATTTAGTACACCTTTGATATTTTTTTTGCAATTAAAAAAGAATACGAAACAATTATTCACTTTTTCTTCTATTTTTCAATTTTTCTGGACAGTTTGCGATTAAACTAAAATCTAATTTATAAATTTTTGCACAATCAAGGCTTCTATTATGACACAAACCGGCTTTACTAGGTATAAAATCAAAACAAACAATTTTAAATCCTTACGCCCGATTTTTATCGTTCAGGAAATACAATTTTTGCCTCTTGTTGTACACAAATGTTGTAAAAATAACTATATGTTTTTAAGTGCATTGATTTTGTTTTTCTAGATTCACTATTTTTTTGTATGCTTAATGCATAAACCTTGACTCAATTAAATTTTTTTCAAAGAGTAAATGTCATAAAGAATTAGAAATATTGTATTTAACATATGGTCGACCTATACGTAAAATTTACTTATAAGTAAAATTTCGTATATACAACAATTTTTGGTCAATTTTTACAATCAAAGTACGTATATGCGAGTTTACGTATATACGCAAAATGCAAAAATTAATTTAGTAATACAATAAATTGCAAAACCCTAGTAAATATACGTTTACTAGTTGTAAGATGCTTTACTAGCTGGTGTCTTGTGTTTTTTATCGTTATGTCATTTATAATTTTTTTTTGGCGACTTGTACGAAAAATCCTGCACTAGCCTTTAATGTCAAGAACCTTTTTAGATAGTACCTATATAAAGCAAGCATGTAGTTTACAAAGAAAAATACAAAGCTGACACATGTGTATTTTTAAATTTGTATAAAACGCTTTTTACTAGCCAAAATTGTATAACTGAAGTGTTTAAACACATAAAAATAATGCATATGCAACTTAGCTATAAAAATTTTATCTTTTTTTTACATATAGTGTTTGTGAATCACAAAAATAAACACAAAATACCAGTTGCAAACTTATATCTGTCATTTTTTGTGTCGCACTCGATAACATGCTACTTTTTTTTTTCAAAGGTAAAAAACGGGTTTTTGTTTACAAAGTCGAATATTGCTATATTTTTAAAAATACATTATATTATTCTTGTAAAAGTTTTTTTATAAGAATTAAAAGTGAAAATTCCTTTTAAATATATGACAAACATATTTTTTATGTGCTTCCGCTTTATTATAGCTGATATTAAAGTTTTTGTTAGTATAGCAAAATAATTATAAAACGCTCTTTCAATACAAATAAAGACAAGAACAATTTATGCGTTGCGGCCCGTATTTGATGAAAATTTTTTTTATTTGCTTTTTTATATAGAAAAACACAGCTAGCAATTTTATTGACTGATTTAAATTAAGTTTTGGAAAATTTATCATGCTGTCAAAGCAGAAAGAATCGTGTGCTAAACACGTTTAAAGTACCAAAAAAAATTTAGTTACGTATTGCGCAATAACTTTAAATGATTGTTTAACAATTTATTGCTAATTTTACAAATAAAGTTGTGTAATAGACGTTTTGTTCTACTACACTACGGCCAAATATAACTGTAGCATCATGTTGTGAACCCTGTCTACATTTTAGTAGCAATTTAAAACGCTTTTGACCCAAAATGCCGTAACCCGAAAGCTTAAATGCAAAATATAATTATGTTGAAAAATAGGGCTACAATCTATAAGATAAGGTGCGTAATTACATAGTCAACAATAAGAAAATTCAAATAGTACATCGATAAATGCAAAATTATTTGATGAGTGGGTTTGAAGCTTTTTCTTTTTTATAAAACCATTAGATACTAATATTTATTTACGTACACTGTTATATAGTAGTTTTATCTTATCTGATACAACTGTATCAGATAAGATACCGATCTTTAGATTGTTAAAAAAACTGTAACCAATAGCTCTATCTTTCACTAAAGAGAATATTTCCGGGTTACGTCATTCTCACTCAATAGTAGTATGCCTGCGGCAGCCGATGCCGACCTACCGGTTGAGGACGAAATTCGGCTCCGGGAGCGAAGCGACGCCAAATCGCGAATCGATGCCCACTCCCTTAGTCGGCAAAAGATGCCTTGGCGTGTATCTCAACAAAAAAAGTGCACTTTACAAAAAGAAAAATTTTATAGTTAATATCTGATTTACACAGAGTAATTTGTATACATGGCATTGTTCGTTTCTAATAAGCTATTTTTGTAAATGTGAATATAAATAAGATAAAATCAATATAGAATAGTAAATATTTATGTCGCCATTTAAATAGCTTGTTTTTTTGTTTTGCATATTTGACTATTTTTGCGATACCTAAAAAATCTTGTTTTACTACAACATTTCTTCTGCTGTAAAGCCTGTTTTTCCCTAAAAAAATATAAAATTTTAGGCAATTTGGTAAAAGCTTTTTTACACCCATGTTTTTTTTTGTATGTATGATAGTTATGCATTAATGTGCAAGCATGATAGTTTTCTGTCTTTTAAGTCAATAATTGCAACACAAAGTTAGTTATATTGTAAAAAAATAAGCCTACTGTACAGAAACATATTGATTTATACTAAAATATATGCAAAAGTTGCATACCCGGCCTAATTTTATAATGCATAATGACCTGGGACAAGACCCGTAAGATCAATTTGCCTGTAACCCATGCCAAAATGATGACCCAAACCCGTACGGGGATCGTTTTT
>JAQFYM010003278.1:0-19205 GCA_034694785.1 Agrenia bidenticulata | reverse complement strand
TTTTTTTTGGATTCTTAAAATGAAAAAAATCACTGCACAAAAAAAGACCCCCCCCTTAAATTCAGGCGTGAAAAAATTTCTGAAGGGGGGGTACACCCCCCCCCCTACCCCCCCCCCTGGGTACGCGCCTGGGCACCTGTAAAGCTTTACGGTGTATATTTATAACTAAAGGAAAGAAGATAACACACATTGGAAATTGTAATAAACATAACGACACATTTTAAGTAAAATTTATATAAACATATTGAAAAAAATGCAAATAAAATTTTCCCGCAATGATCTTACTGTTTACGTTGTATAAAAACTTTTTAGAATTAGCCCTTAAAGCATTTGATCTATTTAAAAAATAATTAAACAAGATTATGGCTTTTTTTTCTGTGCATTTATACACTTTTATTGTATAAAAGTCTTATAATCGTTTAGTTTTTAATAATCTTTTATAAAATATAAATATCCGGATATTTTTCGAGTATTATCCGTCGATAAATTGACCAAAAAAACACGATTATATAAGCACCCGGTTTTAAGAACCCACGATGTTAGATTTAGAGATAAAAAGGCAGTATTCTTTGCTTACATGGAAAAACAGTTTTGGTCAAAAGATATATATATTTAGAGAATTTCTTAGATATTTTTTGTACACGACGGTCTAAATAAAATACTATGATAATATCATTTATTGCAAATTATGCGCTTTTTAAGCTTTTAAGTATTTTTTATGATAATTGAGTTTTACTGTGACATTCATTAATAACTAGCCAATAAACTGTATACATGTGCAAATTAGTTAGTTAGATGTTCAAACATATGCGTTGTTTGCATACGAAACATGATTTTTGGAACATTTTTTTTTTCTAATATTTTTTTCTCTTAGCGCAATTTTCTCTTCTTTGCCCTACACTCATATTTACACGTTATGCAGACATATAGATGCAGGAGACCTGTCCAGGTGGGAGAGGGGGTCAAGCCCCTCTGGGGTTTTTGGACCCTTTTTTAGGGGCGCTGAGCCCCCCTCTAAGTTTTAATGCCTTTGGTAATAAAACGCTTTTAGTGGGTAGTTTTTTTTGGTTAATAAATGTTGACATTTATGATATGTAAAATGGTAAATCAGCATTTGGGGATTTTTTTTTTGTAATTTTTTAAGGCAAAATGCAAATATACTTGGGCACAAATAGAAAACTTTATCTTTTCTAATTAAAACGTGTCAAAAAGAATTAAAAAACATCTACGTCTTTATTTGAACAGTAATGATAGCAAAATACGTTTTTTGCATGCCGTTTTTAATGCAGATGATGCAGAAAAACTTTTTGGTATATTATTTTTTTAAATTTTTTTTTTACAACGGTATTTCTCGCTATTTTGAAAACTAACTTGAAATTGTTTAAAAATATATACATATCGTAAATACAGTTATATACAATTAAAACTTTTCATACTATGACCACAGTGTTACAAACAGATCTAATATGCTCTGGGAGATCAGGGATGGCTGTAGCCCCCTAGATTTTTAACCCTCATCTGCTGGGGGAGGGGGGCTGATCCCCCCTCTACTTTTTTATATGTCTAATTAGCGGGCTTTATTTGAATTTCCTGTCATAAATAGAAATTTTTTGGATCGTGTGTTTGCATTGTTTTGTATACGCCAACTTTCATCTACGGTCTATTTTGATCTGTTTTCTATTTTTACTACAAAAAATATTTTTTTATAGGTTATGTGCTACTTTGCATGTAGAAAATACCTTTTGGTTATTGTAAAATACCTAAAAAAACGCAAAAGTCACTTTCACAAGCGTTTTATAGATGTTTTAATATAATTTTTTTCAATACTGACAAAAACTTTCAATATTTTGGCATTTACTGTCATTCATACGATTCAAGTATGCTTCTACTGCTTTGGTATATATATGGTACTACAAACATGTAAAAAAACAGTACCAGGGATATATTCAACAAAAAATTATTATAATTCGCAACATGTGCAAAATTACACATTAAAAATATAGATATTTTAGATTAGCAGTCCTTCTAACATTAAATCTTAGAAAAGTACGCGTCGCGCAAGGCAAACAAAAATGTGACAAACCCAATAATTGATAAATCAACTAAAAAAACAATATTTTTTAAAACTTTTCAAAGCCACTTTATATGTATCAAAAGTCTAATTTTGCATACTTATATATGTTTTATGTACTAAGTTTTTTTATTTTATTTTTGTATATGTATTGTCTTTAATTCACCGGTAAGACCTTTTTTAAAACGATAATTGCCGTATAAATGTAAACACGTTTAGCAAAAAATTTGTTAAGAAAAATATACAAAGTTTGTTGTACTATTGTTTTCTTATATATTATGTAGTATTTAGTGTATCATATACTTTTTATTTAAAATAACTAAAACGGTTATCATCTTATGTAACGTTTCGGTTACGGTTTATTACTTTTTGTAACAGTGAAATTATATTAATATTATAAATCAGCGGTTATTAATTTTTGCCAGCATTATATAATGATTTTGTTAATAAGGTTATCAGTAAAAATTGTAAGCTAGTTTTTTCTTCTGATTTTGCGTTGTTTGTCCAAGATAATTACTTTTCTAGACTACTTAAAATGTAAACCTATATATCTTTAGAATTCACATGTCAAAAAAATTTCCTACAATTTCTTTTGCCGCATAGAAAGCATAGTTTTGTTTGTTCAAAGAACATTATTTGCACGTTGATCAAAGATGTAGTTCTGCACAGATAGCATACATGATTGTTACTACACATCTAGCATTTTATAGGGTTTTTTCTGAGTATCTTTTACATAAGCGCGCAGGTTCAGAATCCACATCGTGTATAAAATTACATGCAAAACGCAGCGCATAAAATATCTGAAATAGCCTTTTTAAAGTTTAACAACCTTTTCGGCGCCGCATGCAAATTGTTACGCATTTAGAAAAAAATATTGCGTACCGCAAGCTTGAAGAATGATTTTTATAAAAAATTGTACAAAAATACATACAACGTAAGCCATAGTTTTTAGAGAATTCATTGCGATTACACTGTGAAATTACGCAATAAATGTTTTTCTTGCAGCATAAACGCGCGTACAAAACACGGTTATCCTAAGTGTTGTTTTTTTGCACAAGGCATGTATATAACAGTCGGTTTTTTTTTTTAAAAATATTAATAGCCTTTACAAATATCAACTGCCTTTTTTTCTACACTACATAGATTTTCCTAAGATGGAATTTTTTACCAGATTTTTTGTAGATGATGTTTACTAAGATAATTAAATTTTTTTATATATGATATATTCGTCTTGTGATGCTTAAAAGTATTAAAAAAGCTTTAGAAAATTTTTTAAAAACCTAAGAAATAAGTTTGTTTTATTTTTTCTTGTATTTTCACTAGCACTGTTGTTTTTTAAGACGCATTGTATTTTTTACTTGCCAATACAAACCAGTAAATTGCGCTTGTACGCGTACCTTTTGTTTTGCTTTAGTAAAAACTGTTTTATTTCGTGTACTTATGCAACCTAGTCGATTACGTTTGAAAAATCGCAATCTAGCGTTGTCTGCCAATTAAAAGCATGTTTTCATCATCAAAAAACTATATGGTCTTCATTTGAAACTAGGGGTGATACATATATACATTTTCTTGTTTAGGTTCCATCAATTTTTATGTCACTTTGAACATAAGTTTCCAAAATGTATTTAGATACGGAAATGTCGACGATCACTGTTTTTTTACGATTATGCAAGTCTTAAATATACGTAGAGGCCAACAAAACGGCTGCTCGTTGTAGATATGTATATGCTGAATTATTTTATGATAAACCCAAACAACATTTAAAATAATTAATCATTGTATCTTAATTTTTTTAAAAGAACCAGTTACTTCATATCACTAAGATTTATTAGTTACGTCATCTAAAACAAGTTTTTTCACATTTATTTTTATACTATTACACATCTTTATTCTACCCGCCAACTATACAATTTGTGTTTATATTGCAGTTTCATGCGCGTGCCCGTACATTGGATAAGTTTTGTTTTTTGTTCCAGACGTCATAAAAAGGTTTTTAGCGCTAAAAAGAAAAAAACAAATTTACTTTTTAAAAATATTTAATTTTTCAAAAACCAAACCACCAATATATAATTATAGTCTATTTTACTTTTTTTAGCATGTTTTTGTATAAGGATATACAATATCTTTAACAGATAGGGCATATAACATTTTACCTGCCTTAGGTATAAAGTCGGCATTTCATGAGACAAAAAGGTAATTTTTTACCAAATAATAGCTGTAGTTGAAAACTGGTTTAACAATGCTGCAAATATAACAAAAAAATTGCGTACATTTTTTTTTGTTTGTCATAACATTCTTAATACTAGAAAAATTCTAGAAACAATTTAAATTTTTGTTTTCAAGACATTTTTTTCTTTAAAGTAATATTATGAAAATTTTACTTGTTGCAATTTGCGTGTATTAAATGTCAGACAAACATAAGACCAATGTTTAATAGTATTTGTTCAATATGGCATGTCGTTGTATAAAACGGCATAAAAAACATTTAAATACTTAAATGAGTCTTTGCTGTTACACCTGTATTGAAATTGCAATAAAAATACAGGTTACTAAAAAAATAACCCGCAATTCTGTCTACACCATTAGAATACAAATATATAATAGGATTCACATAAAGCTGCGCAAAAAATGCTGAATGAAATGATTTTAATTAGACAATGTTTTTATGTTTACAAAAAAAATTTGGCGAAGTGCTGACTATCCGGAAAAAATAAGAACGGGCACACCTAGCTTTTTTCGGATATCACCCCTGTATGGATGGTATACCATTTTTGAGCATAGTATTTTCTTGCATGATTTACAGCAATAAATTATTATTTCTATAAATGTAAATATCGTAAAACTATATTACAATTTCAACATATTTACCTTTCTTATATTTATTCTGACAGCTAAAAATACGTTTGATTTTTTTGACCGTGACTTATGTTTGCAGGGCATTGGAAAAGGAACAAAAAAAGTGCAAAAAAAATTCTTTAAAGATGCAAAAAGTACTCTAAATATTAAAAAATTCTGTAAAATAGTATCACGTAAATATTAAACTAATGAAAATATAAAATATTATGCTTCATAATTGCCATAAATTAGATATATGTGACAAAAATAAAACAAAAAATGTTTGCACTTTTATATGCGGGTACAACTTGTATAAATTGACTACATACGAATATTTATGTATATTTTAAACAGAAAAATAATTTGAGTAGTTTTTTTTATATTTAAACGCATAAAAGTTATAAAATAACTGTAAAGAGTTTTCAATTATCAGCTTAAAAATTATCTTACTAAAGTTTTGGTACAATTAAATTTTGTTTACCATATATCCTAGGGTTAGAAAAAGTTTAGAGCCGTGTATAAAGGCAAACAAACGTGCTCTAACACTATATTTTTTAATAAGGCTTTATACAACAAAAAATAATGTAACTAGCAAAATGCTTAAAAACTATATAGGAGGGCAAAAATTAATGTAGTTATCTAACAATGTATTTAAATACTGTCACAATACTATAGTTAGTGCGTAAACTCGGTTTCCGGAAACGATTAAATTTTTTTTATTTTGCGTAGCACTATAATCCATTTAGTTTTTTCTTTTTAAAAACATAGATTTACATTATAAAAGTCAAGTCTAGACAGAAGTGTAAGTTTGTTTTACGTTTTCGTTCACTTTGTCCAAGGGCGGTGTTTTGTTCAGTCATTAATGAATTTACCCCAATTAGTCAGTAGTTCATTTAATTTTGCGACCTTATACGTTGATCTTTCAGATTGTGACAGTGAAATGTTTAAGTCTCTATATTTTCAACCCTTTTGGTGTCGTTTGTTAGATTATGTTTATAAATGTCATCTGACCACCAAAAAATACCTATGCATTATGCTAAATGCACAAGATAATATAGAGGTTTAAGTATTTCCGTAGATGTATTAATGCGCTTTTAGAGCTTGTGAATATAAAAGCTTTCAGTAATTTGTAGTTGATTCCTTTCTTGTATTTTCTTTTGTGCAACCCTTAAACTATTAAGATACTATACTGTACTGAAAATACTCTCTTTATACATCTTTCTTATCTTTTAGATTACGAAAAATGATAAAAAATCAAATCAAGTGTATCATGACATTGTGTCATTGATCTTAACTTTTCTGCTAGTGTACTCCATTAGCTGGGGTCTACATTTTTTGCACACTTTCTTACCGTTACAAATCGGTTAGTTTTATCGGCAAACCTTTTTTTATCAACATTTGTTAATATAAGGCTTTTTACAAAAAAATCAAATAAAAGACAACATTCAAGATTAAAAATTTTATTATGTACAACATCAGATCAGCTGTTTTTATTCGATTTAAAAAAGATTGAAAAGTGAGATATTAAGCACAAGCTTTAAAGTGGTAATTGATGACTACCCGTAGGTATTAAGATTTTATAAAACGTATAGTTCTCTGCTACTAAATAAAAAGATGTTAACTTTAACAGTGAATAAAAGTCGTTTAGTTTTAGATATACCTTTACGTATATATAGCCGCGGATGGTATTATACTGCGATATAAAGCAGGTACTCATTTATACAATTTTATGCTGTTAAATTTTGTATATCTATTAAAACAGCAGTTCCAAACAGCAAATTAAAGACAACTTTTATTATGTATATTTTTTGAACCCAGAGCTTTTTATGTTATACTATAGGGATATATACATACGTTTCTTACTCTTTAGGTAAAAACAAACTCTTCATAGGTAAACTACATACAATAAAATTATCAATTACAAATAGTGTACATAGTCAAAATACAACTACTTTGGTGACCTTTGATTTTTCGATACATGATTTACCGTTTAACTCCTTATAGTTTTGTATGTTTAGAAAACGAACTTTAGATTACTTTTTTATGGTTGCAGTAAAACCAATACAAACTTATTAATAATAGTAAAAAAAGTTTTTTTATATATTTAGATTTATTTTAGCAAATCGTATAAGCGCACGTAAAGCATAAAAAAGCAGCTTTTAAAATGTATACTGTTGACTTATACTCATACTTTATTTCTTTAATTTAACTTGGTAACAACTTTTGACATGCTTTAATTTTTTGTTTGTTAAACTTTTACTTAAGTTGAAACACATGTGGGTATTAAATATAGTACCTCTTTCTACAAGTATGAGTGCATGTTTTACAAAAAAAGTTGCGTACGAAATCTGTTTAATTTTAAAAAATTATATAAAATACAAAACTAATCGGTAACCTAAAAAAGCGATACTTTTTTACCATATCAACTTTTTTGCAAATTTATGGGTTAGTACAATGTCGTACACTGTATTTGCCTATTTATAAAGCATAAACCATAAAAAATTGCAAGGTTCAGTATAAAAACTGCCAAAACCTAAATAAAAAACTAAAAAGCCAGACTTTGCATGTTTACAATATATGCAGCTGTAGCCTAGACAGTTAGCTTTTTTATGCATGTAAAGACGATTATTGGTAGAAAAATTTACAACATGCTCAGCCTGTAAAGAAAAACTTACATAATATAAAATTAAGCTCATGCGATAAAACAACAAAAAATGCGTGACACTAGAAAATTTTAAAAAAAATTGCATTATAATTAAAAAAGTTGTCGAAATGAAAAATTTATTACATAGTAAAGTTATATAATATAATATCAAAAAATGCTAGCTTTTAAAGTTTTCCTTACCATAAAACGACGGATTTATGCAGTTATACACACATCAACTGTTTAAAAACATTTTTCGAAAGTATACTTGTTGTTTTTCGCATTTTTTTGCTGAATCATCTTTCATAAAACGAAATACTATTCAAATTGCAAAAACATATAGAGAAACAAGCGCAAACATTTTGTAAAAAAACTATAAAAATGCGCAAACTTTACCAAAGTACATATATTAGTCGTTTTTTTATATTTTTATATAAATTATATGTGGAACTGATTTGGTGTTGCTTGTTTATTTATTTGTTTGTATATTCTCGTTTGATTTCGGTACTATTTCTTGGCTAATCCAGCATGAGAGGTCTGCTTTGAGTAACGCAAAAAAATGTTAGGTTTTTAGAAAAATCCTAGAGAAACGTATGCGGCAATTCGCACATAAAATTCAAATAAAGCAGTGCCTCGTGCTCTGCTAAAGTATTGCGCATTAGCAATTTTGTCACTATTCATCATCTCTGCTTGTACAATGTGTCTTTGTTTTATGAAAGCCACGTGTTCGTGCTCCCGCATCTAACATATCCCTTCAAAACATCTTTTGTTGTGCATTTACCGATGGCATCTTCGCCATAGCCGACCCTATACTAGATAAGCCCTTGTTTTTATCCTTATCATGTTTTTGATCTATACAGCTTATTACACCGGTGTTTTTTTGCGCGATAAAAAGATTGGAATTTTTATTATCTGATGTAGTTTTCTTTTGTTGTTATCCTTGCGATTCATTCTGTTCTAAGCGTGTCTCTAATAAGTCCGATTTATGTGTCCGTGTATTTCCACATTACTTCTTTTATTGTTCGTATTTTTTACTAAGTTCTATTTTATTCTTATAAATATAAGATGAACTAAATTAATGACAACATATGTATCTATCCTGTTTTTTGTAAACTATACATTACCAATTTTATTTATGCTTCACGATTTATTTCTTGATTTTGCCACTACGCGCGTAAGGCAACCGTGTACTCCTTCATGTTTTTTGTTGTCAGGTGTGTTGGAATTATGGCCTAGATTAAACCATTTTTTACATCTTTCTTACATTAACATCACAATCAGTAGTTAGTGTTTTTTCCGTTATTGTTTTTCGTTTTATTTCTGTTTTTTTACCGTTGGAACTCCACAAACAGGTTACTTTTCTTAATCAGCATTTGCCTGTCGCCTACTATTTCTTCTTTGTTTGAAAAAAATATGCTCGTAACACATTTGGTTTTCGTGTCTACACAAAAAATAAAAAGCACCCTAGTGATTTTTGCATACATATTAAATCATAAAACTACACAACTCTTATGTGTTTAGTCTTATTCTCAGTAATAATGTATTTTATTTCACACGTCTTCTGATAAAAGCTGTTTTCATGCGCTTAGCCAGCCCATTTGGCTGTTACAGGCACAACATGCTAAAATTCTTGTTTACCGTACAAAGTCTTCTCAAATTTTTTATTTCGTTTTTTTCACCGCATGTTGTCTGACAGTAAGACCAACGGGCATTCATTCTTAAAAGTATCTCCATGTAATGAACTTGAGCGACTTCACTGCAGCATTTTCTTTTTCGATTATCGTAAAACCCTGCTGATGCAAATACTCAATCGCTATCACCATATATTATCTATCACTGCCCGTCAAAAGCAATAGTTGTTAATAGTAATATCAACTTGTTAAAATTAGTCTGACTATCATATCGGGTTGGCAAGTAATTTTTTATTATTAGTGCGCACTTGGACTGTGCGCTTTTGATTACCTCTGTCATTATTTGTTCCTTTATATTACTCTAAACAAAATCTTTTCTAACTACTTCATACTTGGCTCCTCTTAAAGCATTTTACTACGCTGTGTAACTCTGATATAGTATTTTGTATTTTTCTATCTGAAACAATTCCAATTTTTGTTTTTTTGCTTTTTCATCTACGGATTTCTACTTGAAGAGTCTGCTACGTGGCGTGTAGTTCTTTTTATGGTCAGGATTCTAACCTCAAATTTTATTTACTTCTCCATCCAATTTTAATACTTCCTTGATGAATTTGATTTCCTTCTACAATAAGTCAGGGCTGCATTTTCTGTAAAACTGTAAACTTTTTGTCCTAATAAATAACGTTTTTATATAACAACGCAAATTTTCTGCCAATGCACGCCAGTCGTATGTTTCGTCTTCCTTACGTCGTGTACATGTTGCGTAGCGCATATCTTATTTTTTTCTTATTCTACTTAAAGTAGTATGAAATCCTTAGTTCTATATATAAATGCGTCTTTTTTACAACAAGTAATAATTTTATTGTCGACACTCTAACAGCGAAATTTGTATTAGAAATTGCCACAAATTTGTTGAAGCGGTTTCCTGTTCGCCATGTATCCGTATTTTTACTCTGTCACAGAAGTTTTGTTGTCGGTGCCGCTAATTCTCTATAGGTTTTAAGGATTTCTTATCGTAGCTTGTAAATCCCTAAAATATTTTTCTTTTTGTGATTTTTTTGGTTACGTACTTATATCATGCCGTTATCTGTTATCCGACAATACGCACTTCATCCAACACACTACAGTGTTTCTTATATTTTTTTATCCGCGCAGTGTTAACTCTTTGATACGTTTATCTCATATCCCGTCGGATTGTTTCTTTAATAAATATCACCTATTATGATATGTATGTTTATCTCTTACTTTCTATGGCACTGTCATTGTGGTTTTCATTTCCAAATTTCTAATGATATTTTCATAGCAAATTATTTATCATGTCGTAAAACTTGCGGGCCTTTTATATCAAAGAATGGCATTACTTTATTTTATAAGTAGCCCTGATTGTACTTTAAATGCATTGTCCGCTTTATATTTATTAAGCTGAAATCTGCCAGTAGTCGTTATCAGGGCATATAGTTAAATTGTTTGTAACAATAATTGCAATATTATTGTATAAATAAATCTTTATTTTTATGTAAACAATAGCTGCTTACGTATATTAATTTATTATTAAAAAATTATTGTTTTTTTAAAATTCATCTTAGTAAAAAAAAATATACTTCAAAGAGAACTTTTAGTATAAAAAAATATGTATAAAGCATTTGATGTAGATATATTATTACAAAAATGCCATTTTTACGACAAAAAAAATATATCAAAAACTATACACAACATACATTTGTCTGTTAAATTGCGTTGCCGTTCTGTTATACTTTTTTTGTAATATAAAAATCTAGTTTGGATTTATTTTACTATAATATTTGCCTTAAACCTGTTTCTCAAAGCATTGTAATTTTTTTACAAGGCAGTGATAATAAAAGCTTATATACATGTAAACAAAAACAGACCTTAATCTTAAAACTCACAACAAATAGCAAGTACCAAATCCAAGAAAAAAAACATTTTTTAAAAAAAACCGAATTCTAAAAACAATGAATATTTTTTTATACATCTTTTGATGCTGAAACTTCTAATTTGTAAACAATCGTTTTTACCGCTTTTTAAAACCCATAGTAATATTTCTTACTACTATTTTAAGGTTTTTTTTGCATTTTATAGTTAATATTATTCAGATGTTATACAAATTCGAATTTTTTTTTTACGAAAAAAACAAGTATTTGAGCACGTTTTATTGCATATCTAGTTTTTATGGTATTTTTTCACAAAAAATATATTAGTAATCTGTAGTACTTAACACAGTTAAAAATGACACATAAACAAAGTTATCTTCGTACTAATCTATTTTAACTCACACGTAAAAATGACGTAAAAATGCGTCATAGGCGGTAAATGCGTAAATTTAAATTTATGTGTAGTATTTTTCATTTGTACAACTTTTTTATTTTTTTTCAATTTTTTTGAAAATTTGAATGTTAAGAAAAGAATTTCAATGAGTCTATATCTTTGAAAATTGCAAAAAAATACATTAAGGAATCCTTATTAGTGTTCAGCTAATTTGGTTTTTAAAATTTGCTTTTATGTAGTGAGATTGTTTTTTTCCATGATGCATATATGCGTTATTACTGAGCATAATTTTTTTTTTGTATTTCAGTGGGAGTTAGTTTATGTTTGATTATCGTAAAAAATTTGGTATATATAACAGTTCTTGTAAGCAGATATTAAAACTTATTGTGGCGTTTTTATATGTTCGCGGCATGCCTTCCGTTATCAACGAGCGATTATTACTTTTAAGGTATTATATTATTGTTTTAATGCTTACCGCATATTTATATGTAAGCTTTTTTGATGATGACGTACCCTGGAATTTTTGAGGTAGAAGGTCGTTAGTGTTTTTTGGACAAGTTGAGCTTTAAACCATGTTTTTCGATATTTTGAAGTTAATAATTTTTTTAGATTTCTTAAAATATAAAAAATCTCTGCACAATAAAAAGACCCCCCGCCCCCGAAATTTAAGCGTTAAAGAGTTTATTCTAGGGGGTTCCTCCCCCTTCCTATCTCGGTACGCGCCTGGCTATATTTGTGATCTATTTCTTCTATAATTGAGAATTTAAAAGAATACTTTATTTACAATGAAGTGTGTTTTAAGGCATCAGAAACGTCGTATTAAATATAAAAAAAATTGTTTTTAATATGTAAATATAATAAATGAAAATATTTTTAAGTAAAACTTTCTCTCTTACAAAAGAATACTAGAATATACACTAATCGATGTGCAACACAATTTCAAATCTGTCATTTATATTATTATCATACGGTTTATTTATGCATGCAAGTAATGTATCGTATATACTAGTAATATTGATTTAAATTCTTGATTAGATCAAATCTTTTTTTCCATGCAATTAAAAAAAATTAATCGCACCGAAATTTATTAAAACTTGTAAAGGCTTTTTATTTTAAATAATACGAACCTTGCAGTTAAACGGAATTCTCAACTAAATATCATTATTTTGTAGAGTATAATAAGTCATGAAAATATATATACAAAAAACTTTTCTTTGTATCATCGTAGATTTTTTTTGGTGTTTAAATTTTTTTTTACGCTAATTTTTTTGTAATTAAAAAATTTATAACAATAATTGTGTTATTGAATAATAATTTATTGTTTACATAAAACAGTAGAAGTCAATAAACAATACTATATGTAATGACCTGATCGTTGTATTATGTATAGCTGCGAAAAAAGATCGATTACGTAGCGTGTTTAAAGTATCATCACTACGCGGATTTATACATATCTCTTGTAAAGTCACCCTATTATATTGTCGGGTATCGATAAATATCTTCTAATCTCCTTTTTATCTTACAAAATACTACTAACGATAAAATTGGCGGCTTGATACTCTGAAATTGTTGTCTTTCAATATTTCGCACTAATTTCTTCTTGACATAAATACTTTTATGCCATCGACATTTGTGTCGTTTTTTCTGTTTTTAGCCCATGTTAAGTATAATTGCTCTAATGTTTCGCTGATAACCCGTTTCTGTCTCTGCCGAACTATTTGTAATTTTGCAGATACTTTATATAGGACACCATTAATTCAGTAAATCTTTGTATACTTCACCTACTTTTTTAGTTTTTTTTACCTTCCCTTGTTGCACCATTAGCCCTTTGATCGCGTCTTTGTCTAAGTTAGGCACTTTTTTTCTCTTTTTACTACCCGGTATGCGTTTGTATTGTATACAATCATACGTTTTTTATAAGGTTTACTTTGTCGTGGCATTCTTGTAATACATGTCTTTTAGTAGTTTGTTTCTCATCTCATCTAACCTGAAATATCTCTAAGTCTTACATGAATTACGTCCATTCATTTTTTTTGTATGTTTGTACAGTCAACCTTCTCTAATGTCTATACTTTAGTGCAAAATTTATCTTAAAGAACATTCGCGTTTAATTTAAACATTCTTACTCTATAACTATATAAAAAAACGCAATAAATATCCATATAAAGTAACTTTAGACTTTTGTGTAAAATGTATTATTGTTTGTTGAAAGACAAAAAGTACGCCCAGAGTATATTTATATTTACAATAACAAATTCCATATTTCTACTGATGTGACAAAAAAATATTGTGAGGTATTTGTCAATGAAATTTATTAATGAATATAATCAGATATAATGTTTTTCGACCCTTGTTCTAAAAAAATCAAAAAAATGTATTCAGTTGCATAATTTTAAAACAATTTATTGCCAAAGAAATATAAAAATTGCATGGATTTTTTTTACGTACAATTGCAACAATATTTTTTTTCTATATGTTGCATATATTTAATATATATATTTAAGTAATAATTAGGCAGATTTTCACATTAGAGAAGAACATTTATTTTAATTCTTATAAATTGGAAAGTAAAAAAAATGTAACCAAAAAAAAATATATGCGCTTAATAAAGAGTACTGGAAACTTATATATTAGGACAGTGTTTATTTAATGAAAAGTTGACTGTAATGAACTTCTGGGGTTTGTGCATATTCTGGTTTGTGCATAGCATAAAAACTTTACTTTCTTGTCATTCTTGCGTTCTGCTTCAATTGCGTAAATTCTTCTCTTGTTTTCCGTAGATGCAGTATATCATATAAACAGTTTTGTTGCGTGACGTTTAACTCGCCTTGTTATATTGCTCCCACACATCCCTAATTTGCCAACTATATGTCCAGTCAAGCAATTCCTTGCGCAATTGGTTACGCACAACTGCTTCACTCCTATATATTTATGTTTTTTTTAATTGAAAATCCCGCTGGTTCACTTTTTATTATACCTAATTATTGATTATTTATCAACGCTGCTACTCTTTCATGTCATTTGGTTAAGACAGATTAAACGTTAGATCCTCCGGGATAACAGTGAAATTTGCGGACGTATCAACAACCTTATAAAAAATAACTTTCACTTTACAATGTTAAATATTTATCGTGCAGAACTTTTCGTTTCTTGTAGTGCGCTTGTCTCTTTTGTGTTTATATTTTCCCGTTGTATTCATTTTTATTATATTTAATCTGCTTGAACAGCATTTCTAGAGAAAATCTATCAAATCAAAAAAATTTAGAAGTTACTTACAACACACATAGTTCGCAATCAATTATTCTTTGTATTTAGTTATTTTAACGCTGAACATTTTATCGTTTTTTTTGTTCCTAGTAATGATTTTTAGTTTTTACTAATCTTGTATTTTCCCGTACTTCTTTGCGCACATTTATTTTTCCGGATCTTTCATTTTCACTCGGGTTACCAAAATGCTTTCTATGCATAGATATCGTACGTAGTGCATTCCTAAATACATTCGTTTTATGTGTTTTTTTTCTTAAACATGATTCTTAGTCTTTTCATAGGTTTTATTATTTTATATTTTTATTAGTACAATGTTTGTACAAGTGCACATGCTGAACGTGTGCTTTTTGTAGTCTGTTTAAATCAATTATTACATTTCCTTTTTGGTGCTTTTTATTGCAATCTTTTTTCATACATATGTGTACAATAGTTAACTTATCATGTACGTAGTAAATACAATTCAGTTTTTTTTCCACCATGTTACTTATTATTGTTTGTATATATGTTTGGTTTAAACATGTATTTCCTAGTAGCCTAAGTGCCTTTCTTGTGCAAATTGTTGTTTTTCAAGTGCTTTTGCTTTCTCCCGACATAACTTTGCATTTTTAAAGTCAAATATAGCTCCTTCTCATTTTTTGGTTTTTTTATTGCCTTCGATAGCTCTTCCCAACCTTTTTTTTTATAAGCTGTCGACATACCTACACGCTAAGAAAATGCCCAGGAATTTTGAAAGACAAGTGTAGCCTTTATTTAAATATCAAACAACGCATAAAAACATAATTTACGTTTATAAATTGTCTTTTTGTAGATTTTTGTTGAAATTACGTTTTAAATTTTTTTGGTTCGAATTTTTTTACATAAAAATGACTGCACCAAAACAAACCCCCCCCCACAAATTTAAGCATAAAAACTTTTTGATATGTGGGTTTGTCCCCGTTTTCGGCTCCTAGCTGAGCCCCTGCTACACGCGTCTTATTTAAGGTATTGCATGTGCGTTTAATACAGATTATGAACAGGTTAGCTATAATATGTATATCTAAAGCTGCGGTACTGATAAAGATACATTGCGACCGCCTTTCTTGTATAACAGTACAAATTTGTACCACATCTGTTAATCTTGGCAGTCTCGCTCTTGATGGCTCTCTAGGATCATTCGCCTTACCTCACTATATACTGCTTTATCTGCATTCTTCTGTTACGGCCGCAATCGGTACGGTATTGTGCTCGTTGTTCTGCTAGCATGCCATGTCAATGAGGCCAAAGCTTTCTCGCCACTCTTGGAGCATCAAGTCTTTTAATGCAAAGCTTTAATGTTTTTGTGGCCTTGGCAGTTCCACTGCGACGTCGGTATATTGTAGAACTGGTGTGATGTTGCTGGTTCCAGTTTTTTACAATTGTATGTGCTTGTTGCCGATCCCGATTTCTGGCTGCCCCTAAAATGAGTGGTTAGGTTGCTATATTGCAATAGTTGTTTTTTTTTTCCAAAAACGCTACGGAAGGGTAAGCGGCAATATCCACATATTTCTTTTTACACTTGACTCGATTGCTAAAGCTTCCTTATCACTTCCCTTTATTTTTGCCCTAAAAGCATATATGCGTCGTTTTACGACAAAAAAAACAAAATATTTTTCTTGCCAAGAGTTTTTAAATATATGTCTGGGGTAAAGAATTAAAAGTGTATAAATCGTGCCAATATTATTGACTTATCTAAATATAACATTTTAAATTACCAATTCTTTGGATTAAAACTAGAATAGTATCACGAAAATAAAAACTACTTGCGGTTTTCGTTTTTTACATTTTCTTTATACAATATCTTTTTGAAAACCAATAAATTATTATAATTGTTTTTTTTTCCGCTAAAATATTTAGCAGAAAATATAAATTCAAAATATAAAGTATACAAAAAACCTGTTAATACACCTGAAAAGGTAATAATTTTATTCTAGAATGACTAAATGATCTTAAAAAGGCACACAACTTGGTGCGGTAATTATTATATTTGCTAAGCAAAATATTTTATCAAGTGCAAAGCGTAATCAAAGCTGATTAACCTTTTTTTTATTATTTTATTTTTATTATTTTTATTTAACTTCTATATTGTTAACGCTGCCTATAATGCACATAAAAATGCTATTTACTTATACTTAAACACAAAAACTCAAATGAAATGGTTTTTAAAAATAAAAAAAGATGCTGTAGGCAGATGCCGTTTTATAATATAGACTCTTTAAATATATGACTAAACTAATATGGCCATAATGTAACATTATTTTTGTATTTTTTTTGTATTATATTATTCGTGCTTGATACAACAACCCTTACTTTTTACATTAAAACTAATATAGACCTTAGGTAATGTGCAAAAAAATCCGAAGTTGCCTTTTTATTTGATTTTTATGGCCTTCCGTTAATTTTTAGCATAAAAAAATACATAAAAATATGTGATCAAAATACGAAATTTTAAAAAAGCTTTATATATGTTGCAATTAGGCAACTTACAAAATATAGTATAGTTTTTATGTTTTAGTATTTATATTACTATTATAAATAAATTTATTGTTAGTTAGTGATTTATAAAGTTCTAATTTTTTCTTTAGAAGAACGACCAAACTCTCACATTTTGTATTTTGATGCCATTTATTTTACATGTACAATTTATTGTATAATATAAATTAGTGTGTAAAAGATTCAAAGCCCAATTTGTTGTAAAAATACACCTTTTCGGAATATAATATATGCAAAAAGCCAAAACGTACCAGATTGTACATTTATCTACTGTTTCCATAGAATTCTAGCAATTTATATTGTAAAATTGTTCGAATTTACATAGTTGCATTATTAAACTATATAATATTTATTGTGCAGCTTGTTTCGCATTTATTTAAAATGTAAAAACGAAGCAAAAAACAAGAAAATGAAGAGCCAACTATACATTGGCCAGTTTTTGGTTTTTTTGTTTTCTATTATTTTAACTTTAGTATGTTTAAAATATAAAATGTGAAAACTTATTATATTTTACCATCATGACCATACCGAGGGAATACTAAAAAACCACCTTCTAAATAACGGCCATACCATATTCAAACCCCTAGTTAAAAATCTACCAGTGTATAATATCATATATATCATACTAGTATAGAAAGGAATTTATGTGCTTTATTTCTACATTAATGTTAGATATGTTTATAAACTATATTCTTATGTCGTAGAATTGTAATCTTACTACTTTATACTTTATTGCTAGATTTCTATTTTTAAACTTCTTTATATACAATTTTTGCGCAATTATCGTTTACTTGGGATTTTAATTAATAGTTAATGTTTATTCTTCTTGTATGTTTTTTTTATTGTGACTTAACATTTTTTACAATTTTTTATGTAGTTAAAATGTTATTATACAATTATAAAACTGCTTTTATAAGCGTTTGACTGCTTTTAAAAACAAACAACCAGGTATTACTTTTGTTATTAGTCCTGTTTTTTTATAGAATAAATAAAAACCATTAAATGTCTTGCAGCCGTATATTGCCATGATGACATAATATGTTACAAATGTTGCCCATTATTTTGCAGAATATATTTGGATCTTCTGGTTAAAGTTAAATCGTATACGGCAAATATATAATACTTCATTAAGAGGGGTCAGAATTCTTCCATATGGTTTTACCTCGAATGGAAGACCCCCGTCCTGTATTTGAACAAAAGACCTACATGGTCTTATGTTCATGGATAAGACTTCGGTCTTATACCCGAGTAAAAAGTAAAAAAGTTTTTGATTGATTATTTTTTTTTCAAAAAACAAAAAAAAAATAAAAGTAAAAGTAAAACAAAAACGAAAACGAAATGTGCGCATGCATATAAAAATTGACCATATCATCTGAAAGGCCAAAATATGCAGAGTATTTACGTTAAGAACGATCAAACAACAATGTTTATTGGTCTTTGAGCGTGTTTCTTACTAAAAATAGCATTTTTAAATCCAATCTACGGAATATAAGATAAATATTATAAAAAGAAAAAAATAACACTATTTACATATTTCTAAGATAAAGAAATATGTTTGATGTATTTACATGTATCTAGTGACACTAATGTAACTTATCAGTGCAAAACCCTTTTTCATGCCATTAAATATCTTGAATAACCCTTTTATCTACTGCATATATTTAATTGGCCCTTTTCAGTTTGTTGGCACAGAGCCTGATTGCTTTTTGTATGCATTTAGTCTTTTTAAAAAATCTTTTTAATTTTTATAAAAAACAATCAAATAAAGCAAATTGGGTTCTATTTCAAAAAAAAACAGCATTATAAATATTGGTGTAATAAATGTCTAAGTTTTTTTTTTTGTTTATTTCGTTCTTTGTTTTATAGTTCTTTACAGCAAAAAAATAGCATAATATATTTACAGTGTTTCCATAGAATCTTTAGTTTCAAGAAAATGTTGGGAATAATTATAAAATGCAAAAAT